>PVJA010003775.1:30553-91951 GCA_004027025.1 Myocastor coypus | reverse complement strand
GTCTCACTATGCAGTTGAGGTTGACCTTGAGCTCACTTTTGTAGCCCAGGCTGGTCTCGAACTCGCACCAATCCTCCTGCCTCAGCCTCCCAAGTGCTGGAATTACAGGCGTGAGCCACCACGCCCGGCTGATTACTTTTTTTGATTAGACAAAATATCTAATACCCAAAGATAAAGGGGGAAATGTTTATTTGGTTTGTAGAGGTTTCAGTTTGTAGTTGGCTGACTGCAGGCAGGATGGCGTGGCAGAACAGCATCACAGAGGAGAAACAGTCATGGCAGCCAGAAGGCAGCAGACTGCCAGCCATCCACAGTAGTTCTCTTTCAGTCTCATTTTTTTTTAACCAGGCTGCCCACCTTTAGGTCTGGGTAACACATCTGGGTGGAGCACCTTTAGTCCTATGGTGAATTATGTTAAACCAGTCAGTGTACTAATTTACTAATCATACATGCTTAATCCTGGTGTGACACACATTAAATCTAGCCACCTCTGAAAAAGACCAGACTTTGGGGTGACATCTATACAGAAGCCATAACAGATTTTTAAAAAAAAATTTCATTGTATGTAGTTAAGTTGCTCTTAGTTTTCCCTCCTTTGCTAGAGTTCTATAAATTTTTCTATACCATTAGGTAGCTTCTGTTTACTGAATCATCTGTTAGAGACTGCTGATTTTACAGCCTAAAATGACTCCTTAAATCTGGACATGGTGGTACATACCTGTAATTTCAGCACTTGAAAAGCAGAGACAGGAAGATCTCTGCCAGACTATATAGCAAGAAAAAAGAAGTATTCTAGAAGGACTTTCCCCAAGGCTAAGATGTTCATATTTTTTATAACAGGATGCCTATGGCATATCAACAGTCTAGCTTTTCTGGTTAGGAAAATTCATGAAAAATACTAGGGTTTTTTTTTTTTTTCTTAAAGATTTTTGTATAATTCATATGATAGAATACTAAATGTATATTTTATATATCATAATTTTGTTCTTTTCTTTTTAAAAGCAATTTGCCTAATGACATTACAGTACTTTTTTTTTTTTTTTTTTTTTAAAATAATATCTTTGCTAACCTAGTACCATTTGAACAAGAACCAGCCCCTGGTATTACTTGATAAAACTGGGGTCAAACAATACTGTTTAATTTCTTTTTTATAGTGAATAAAAACCTTTGAAAGCCAAAAACCACGATGTCAAATTACTTTTAAAAAGTGATAAAAATACCATTTTATATATTTATCCTCTTATTTGAATCTGAATCTTTAGAATAAAAATAAATAAGCTTTTAGATGTTGGCAAGAGAAGCCCTAGAATGCCAGAAGCCATGGTTCTCAACCTTTCTAATGCCGTGACCCCACAATACAGCTCCTCATGTTGTGGTGACCCCAAACCAAAAAGTAATTTTGGCGGCTACTTCAAAACTAATTTTGCTACAGTTATGATTTGGAATGTAAATACCTGATATGCATTATTTATTCTCATTGCTACAAATCAAACATAATTTAAACAGTGATTAATCACAAAAACAATATATGTTGAGAAATATTTATTTCTAATTCCAATAAATAACATTTCACCATGGCATAGGATGGGTTTAAATGTAACAATAATTCCAAATAAATAACATTTTCTCATGGCTTTAGGCGACCCCTGTGTTTTGGCCATTCGACCCCCACCGAGGTTGCAACCCACAGACTGAAAACCGCTGCCATAAGCAGAAGCTGATGGGCAATTGTGGTTAAAGCTCAGAAAGCTAATGTGATAAAATAAGTATTTTTAATTATAAAAATACAGATAGTATAGACCAGGCTCATGATATTTTGGTTGGGCATTAGGACTGTACTGATTGGGAATAGAGGCCATATATGTTACGCTTTGGCAAAAATTTTTAATCTACATTTTACCCAAGTCCTGAGACTCCGTGAGAGGCAGAATTTAAGGGTGGTGGGCTAGTTTATCTAGTGGAGGAAATTTTTGGGTTATCCAATATTTTGGATATGGCATGGGTACTGCTGACTGCTTTTAGCCAGGGTTATGATAAGATTTAGCAGCAAAAGATAGAGCAGAAGTATTTGAAAAATTTTAAATTTTGGCCTGAAAGAACATTGTTCAAAGATCTGGCCAAAAGAGTTGTGATTGCTAAAGAGATCAACATCACAAAGAAGAAACCAAGTATTTTGAACCGAGATGAGAAGAAAGATGCTTTGAAGGCATCTCAGGAATCAGCCACACTACACACCATTGCAAAGTCAAGGGTACAGAGCAGTAAACTTTTCATTTGAGAACAGGTTCAGTCTTTACAAGGGCTGTCTTGTCTAAGAATTTACTTCCCTGAGATTCATTTCACCATGTTCAGCCATTCAGGCACTAGAGGCTGCAGCTGAGGTCCATAAAGATCTGGCTGCTGCTCACGCTGGCAGTAGACCTTGGCACCATTCATATGCTGGTCTTTTAGGAATGCAGAATACAGAATGGTTGGGCGATGAATGTTTCCACTCAGATTTCAAAGGAAGACCTTTAGTTGGCCAGGTGATGTGCCTCAAAGGAATGGGCATGAAACTGTGGTTGAAGCTGAATGTGTGGTGGAGACCCCAGAAAATTGAAGATGCCAGGAACATGGAACATCTACCAAGAAAACCCATAGTCTGTGAGCAGACCAACACAAGACAGGGATTGTGTGAGCTATAGCCAAAGTGATAGGGGTCCAGTCATCCAAGTGCTCTGGAGCTTACACCTCACCACCATGTATCCTGAATGCTGGACATGGTGCAATAGGATTTAATGTTTGGACTGCTTGGTGTCGATCTTGCTTTGTGCTGATACTTCTATCTCTGTATTCCTCTTTCTTTTGGAATAGAATATTTACCCTGGGTCTTGTATATTTAGAGTGTGTAATTTGTGTCTTTAGTTTTATGTGAGTTTACAGCTAAGAGCTTGCCTTGAGTCTCAGAGAAAGCTTTGATGTGGGCTTCTGAATAATGCTGTAACTGGAGTCTCTGAGGAAGTCTCTGACTTCACATTTGAGTTGCAAACTTTCATAGATATGAACAAACATTCATAGATATGAACAAATCATGGAAATGGCTCACATTGTGGTCCATGAGAGCCCTGGATGTCCTAAAGCAAGAAGAAAAATAGCAGTAATGTGGAGTGCTAGGAAGTGCAAAGCAATATACATTGTATGTTTGTGTTAAACGTATTTAAGATTCACTTTTTTGGACTTAGGAACAAATCCAATTTACAGATGTTCTTCTGGAATGGAACTTGGTCAGAAGTCGGCGATTTACTATAGTGTGTTTTCAGTTGTACCCAGATTACTTACGTCATGTTAGGCAGAATTATGACCTTGTTACCTGTATTTGGAGGTTAAGCATGGTTTAGGGAGATGTTTGGATATGAAGTTAACAAAGGGTAGAATAACAGGTAAATTTAATTGTCAACTTGACTGGATTAAGAGATTCCTGGATGAGTGATTGGATCATGCAGCCACTATGCTCATGTATGGATTAATCTGATGTTCCTAGAAGAATATGCTATGAGGCCCAGTTAGAGATGGGTCACTGGAGTGTGCCTTTGTAGTACATGTCTCTTGCTGGCACTGTTCCCCTGCTTTGCTTCTACCTACCATGAGGTAAACAGAATTCCTCAGTGGAGCCCTTTTACACAATTGGTCTGCTTTTGGAACTAACCAGCCATGTATGGAACTCCCTGAGACAGCCAAATAAACATCTCTTTTAAATTGTGGGCATCAGGTATTTTTTCCCAGCAATGGAAAGATTAACTAACAGAACTGATACTTGCACAATTATTTAGTGGTAATGTTATTTGCTTTAGAACTAACTGGACTGGGCATGATGATGCAGATGAGATAATTGTTAGCTGATAATTGTTGAAATCTCAATAATGGGTAAATGAGGCTTAATTATGCTAGACATTCTTTAAGTGTGGTCTTTGGCTCAGTAAACTCAGCATTTCCTGGAAAGTTGTTACAAATGCAAATTCTTAGGCCTGACCCTAAATCTGCTAAGTCATACTTTGAGGTAAGACCAATAATCTACGTAAATCTAATACAAAAATTTGAGAGCCACTACTATGTCATTCTTTACATTTTAGTTTATTTTTGAAATTCTAACAAAATTTTAAAAACTTGGTTGAATATAAGAAGCCATATTAATTCATAGCTAGGAGAGGCTAGTTTACAGGTAAATACAAAGGTCATGTAACTTGTTAAGCATGAGCACATGATGTGGCAAGGAACTACTAGAGACCCAATTGATAATAATAGTCTTACCCAAGCCAAAAGTTTTACTTTGCTTTTGAAACAGTAGCTTTTTATTAATCTCACCTAAGAACTTTTAAAACATACCCTTACTGTTGCTGAGAATGGCTGTAGTTCATTTTGGGGGAGTTCTTTCTAAATTCACCTTTAGCATTGCCTCCTAGCTCCTGAAGGGAAGATGGTGCACTGTTCAACCTCTTGGAAAGCTTGTTGTGTTGGCTTTCTTGACAGGAACTTGGCTATCTTCTTCATTAGAGGAGCTTGGGACCTTACTGTTGTTGAGGATGGCTGTGGTACTTTTTGGGAGAGCTGTGGTTTTTATCTTGAGCACTGATTCCTGACTACAGTTCAGTTCCCTCAGCCTGCTGGCACAAATCATTCCATTGGTGTAGACTTTCTAGCTTCCACCACTGACCTTTGGGACTTTACAGCACAAATCTATGAAACAGGCCTGCATGACACATTGTTATGGACTCTACGCCTCCAATTGGACTTGTGGGAGGCATTGTTTTAAGCTCTAAGTCTTCAACTGGACTCATGCAGGACAATTATCATGGGATCCAGGCCCTCAGCTGGATTCATTGGTCTCTAGTGTGTGGCCAGGTTTCCTGCACTCTTTTTTTGTATATGATGCTTTGGGTGACTATTACAAATAATCTTATAAAATATATGTCTTGTATTGTATTTTTCCTCTTGCAAAATCCCAAACTATGACAAAATTGGTACCAGGAGTGGGGCTATTGTGATCTTGGACTTATGGAAGGCATCGTTGAGCTCTGGGTTTTCAGTTGGATATTATCATGGGATCCAGGCCCTCAACTGGATTCTTTGGTCTTGTGGATGTGAACAGATTTCCTGTACTTTCTATGTGTGTTTCTTTGGGTGATTCACTATAAAATAACCTTATAAATTATGTCTTGTATTAAATTTTTCCACATGCAAAACCCCAAACTATAGCCACTTACTTATTTTTACTATCTTAATACACTCAGTAATCTTTTGTCCTAGTTGATGCTTACTGGTTTCTGGATAACTAAAAAGAAGTAGAAGTATTTATCTGTAATTCTATAATTTGAAGTATTTGTCAGAGATATTTTATTGTATTACATGTTTAGTTTTAGTTTTAGTGATAATCCTTAAAATTTTGTAACGAGAATTTTTACATGCTGAGGCTTTGGTGAGCCATAAGGATATACGATTCTATAGAATTTTTCCTTAGTTTTCTGTATTGTTACTGAGTAATGAATTGAAATAATAATTTGTTTTTGCAAACAGTACAAGTCATGTACTGTTTTGTCAAGTTTTTCTTCTCTATTCCTTAAAAATCTGTATATCTGTTCACCAGATTATAATTTCATTATGAAAGACATATTTATGTACATGTTCTTTAATAATTTTTAAATTATTTATAGTTATTAAAGGCTATCACTTAAAAAACATTTTCTTTTTGTATTTTAGGAAAGGGTCTATAGGGTGTTCAGGGTCTCACTACTAGATCAGACTCATAGTGATCTATCTATTTAAAGCCTCCCAAAAGCTGGGATTATAGGCATGCACTACCATGCCCAGCCATGCCCTGGAGGCGGGGCTGGCATGGCTGTCCTGGGGATCAGACCCACAGCTCCTGTGCCTGCTTGCAGGCGCTTTAATGCACTGAGCTATTTGGCTGGCCCTAATTAAAAAACATTTTCAAGCCAAACATGGTGGTATATGGGTGCCATTTTCAATAATTTCAGATAAGGATATATTCTTTTAAAAATTAATATATTAACATGTGCTTAATTTAAAAGTTCATAAAGAAAACTTTTTTTACTAATCAGTTTTTCTCTTGTATTCTCTCTCCTTAGTGGTCATATGCTTTAGAAAAACCCAACACTGGAAGCATATTTAACATTGCCTGGTCAATTGATGGAACTCAGATTGCTGGAGCCTGTGGAAATGGGCATGTTGTTTTTGCTCATGTGGTGGAGCAACGTTGGGAGTGGAAAAATTTTCAAGTGACATTAACTAAAAGAAGAACCATGCAGGTATTATTGTGTTCCAAGGATTTTTTTTTTTTTTTTTTTTTTTTATGTTCTTTCTCATATTAGTTCAGTATACAGAATCACTGTGGTAATTATATCTGTAGCTTGTAAGAATTTAGCCATACTTTCTACTAGTCACTTTTTCATGAGGTGTAGTGCTTTGCCATTAGTCACTGTTCATGACATAAAGTGAGGACAGTTCATGAAAGAGAACCCAAATGCCCATAGTAATTTTGGTCATAGATTTAGGACAGGTTAGTGGAATTTGAAGCATTTAGGGAGTATGTGGATTCAGGTAAGGAAGTTTGAGGAAGTTGTGACATTGGAACAGATCCATTTTAACTCTGGAACTGACGCCAAGGCAGGCTGAACCTGCTCTAGTTATTGGTAGGGTTACATTGTTTTACTTGTTTAACCTGATTTTTAAATAATGCCTGTTCAGAATAAGCTGGGGCAAGTAAAAAATGAGAAAATGGTGGAAATTCTTATCAAGAGTTAGGAAGTATGAGGAAGGAAAGATACCTTTCCTCATAGTTCATGACTGAAGCAGTTATGATACTAGGCAGATTAATAAGAGAAAACATTCAGATTTGTGTAACATTAATTTTATGTAATAGATGACTGAAAGAAACACTTAAATCTGTGTGCATTTATGCTAGGTTTGATGAACAGTGGGCAGTTATAAAGAGGATAAAAGATATGCCATAATGGTAATAAACTAGGTAACAGTCAAGCCCTTTTGTTCTGTGTCCTGTTTCTAGATAAACATGTGCCTTCCCTCTAAGTGGAAGGACATTTCTCACATGAGGTTTTTATAACCTGCTTCAGGGGAAGATCAGAAAGTCCTTCCTAGGTTTTATGAACTGCTTCAGAAGAGAAGATCACAGGGAAGATCAGACTGATCTTCCTGCTTCTCTTCTTTTCTCAGATTTTTCCAGCTTAAAATATTCATAATACTGCCGTAATATTCACAGCAGTGCCGTATTTTGGGATTAATGTGCAATTTGAAGTGAAATACATCCTAGATGAACATAAAGAGCTTGAGATATGGCAGTGGGACGTGGAGGAAATATTTACAGGTTGGAGAACAGTATTCAGTTACCTACTCAATGTAAGGTTCTTAAGGGCACAGATGCTTTATTTAACTTACTTTTGTCTCCTATAGGGCTTCCACTACTAGCCCACTGCCTTGCATATAGTGAATGTTCCATATATGTTAAAATTAATTGAAAAAAGCATGAGGAGTAGGCCAAAGATAAATTAGCCACCACAGATCCTCTACTGAAGACAAAGGGACTCTTCTCCCCTTCTTCTTACATCTTATCAGTTGCCTCTATCATCAATATTTATAATTCTTATTATAATTAATTGAAAACCTGATTTCATGGGCAAGTCTATTCACATATCTTTATTAGTCCAAGAATCCAGATTCACAATCCAAATGAATAAAACAGGCTGATATATAATTTTTTTTTAAGCCTGTTTTTCATCTGTAGTTTCCCTGGTCATCTTTGTTTATAATCCCCTGTTGTTGCTGAAGAAACCAAATGACTTGTCCAGTATAATTTTTCATAGTCTGGATTTTTGCTCATTATCTCCATGGGGTATTTAATTTTGTTTTCCAATCCTAAGGCTCAAACTCAGGGTCTTATATATACTCTGCAAGCTCTCTATTACTGAGCTATATTATCATGCCTACCATGGTGTGGATTGATATGTCCCCGTCTTCCAAATTGCCTACATATCATAGTTGAATCTGTATATTGATGTAAATATATATCTTTTATTTAATCTGGGAACCAAAACATGGTTTATATATTGTGTCTGTAACAAAGAATGAATTGTGAGTTCTGAGTAACTGATTTGGGACATAATTTTTATATTCAGCTAGTACATAAGAGCTAGCAGTTATAGTACAGCTAAAAATGAATTCTAGTCTTAATTACAGAAATGCCCAAATATGAGAATTTATTTAGAGTTTTCTTTCAAAACAAAAAGGAATCATCCTAGTGACTAGATGCATTATAAATGAGAAAAGGTGAACTGTGAAGGTTTTTTTTTTTTTTTTTTTTTTTTTGTGAAGGTTTTTAAATGGCTTATTTTATCCAAATTGTACTTAATGTTAGTTTTTTTTTTTTAATGAGCAGACAAGATTTATTAGGGGAAAGAAAGCTCCTGTCCAAGAGAGGGATGGGAGAGGGGCTGGAGGGAGTTGTCTCTCTTAATGTTAGTTTCTTAATTTTGGAATCAAAAAACCATATTTGTAAAGGGATTTTACATCAGTAATTATAATACATTTGTTTCCATTTTTGTTAAATTGAAACTATTCAATTTATTTTTATTTATTTATTTATTTATTTATTTTGTCTTTTTTGAGACAGGGTCTCGCTATGCAGTTCAGGCTGGCCTTGAGCTCACTTTTGTAGCCCAGGCTGGTCTTGAACTCGCATCGATCCTCCTGCCTCAGCCTCCTGAGTGCTGGGATTACAGGCGTGCGCCACCACGCCCGGCTTTCAATTTCTTTTTAGATTAATTGCGTTCATTCATTTCATAGTATTTGAGTGATTCCAATTTGCCAGGCATTGGGCTAAGCCCTGGTGGTGAACATATAGGTCCTGTGCCACAGCAGTCAGAGTCCTCTTTATTACCTTGAGAACCATGTCATCCCAGCAGCTAATCATCAGATAATATTTTTTTGTAAACTAAAACCTCAGTATTGAGGTTTAATTAAAGTGTTGGTACTTTGCAATAAATAAGTGAGATTTGGTTTGCAGTTTTGACAGCCAGTCTCTTAAAGGTTTGCCATCACTGGTAAGCCATGGGAAATGCAGTAATCAATAAAAGATGTATTCAGTCCCTGGTACTGGAAAAAAAAAAAAGAAAAAAGACTTAGTTCTTGTTCTCATGGATTGTCTAGGTAAGTATCTTGAAAATCTTTTTTTCGTCCGTCCGTCCGTCCGTCCGTCTGTCCGTCTCTCTGTCTCTCTGTCTGTCTGTCTATCCATCCATCCATCTATTTGAAATGCAGTCTTGCTACATAGCTCAAATTTGTAGTGATCCTTTTGTCTCAGCCTCGCCAGCCCTGACGTTATAGGCATGTACCATCACACCTGGTTTCAGTGGCTGGCACAGCACTTCCAGGGTCCTGGGGCCAGCATGGCATGTGGTATCTAGGTTTCAACCCAGGTCCTTATGCTTGCCAGGCAGGCACTTAGACTGCTAAGCTATCTACCTAGCCCTGAAAATCTTTTAGCTTAAGTCAGAAATGGAGGAATAAAAAGAAACTTACTGATTTATATGAAATCTGAGATTACTAATTTGAGGCACTGTTGTTTTAGAGGCTTGAATGATATCAACAGAACTTCACTTTTTCTTCCTCTCTGCTCTTCTCTGTAATTGATTTCATTTTCAGAGAAACTTTTTCTATTTTGTGACTTGGGTAGCTCCAGGCCTACATTCTAACACTTTGAGAAAAGAGTACATTTCTTCCTGGTAATTCTAGAAGGTGTCTCAGCCTTATAGTTCATATGTTAAATCTGAATTTAAAGTGTTTGGTTGAAGGGAAGTGGGGAAGAGGGTCAGCTTCTTTTTGAACTACTTTAATGGAAGGAATAGTTCCCAAGGGAAAATCACAGATTTATTAGAAATAATACAGTTTGATTCTGGGCTGACAAAAAATATATACCACTGTAGCCTGTCCTTTGGTTGTCTGGCTGTATAATCAATTAATTGCTGTATAATCACCCCACAACGTAGCAGCTTGAAACAGCACCATCATCATTTCCATGAGTCAGGAATACAGGCATGGATTATTAGCCTCCTGGGCTCAAATTCTCTCAACACTGCAGTGAAGGTAGTAGTTAGCAGGGCTTTAGTCTTACGTTATCATTCAAAGAGGGAAGATTTGCATTCAAATTTATGACATGATTGTTGTATTGTTGTCAGAATTCAGTTTACCAGTCTTTTGCAATAAGTGTTTCAGTTTCTTGTTGGTTGGTGATGGTTGGAGATGTCCTTCAGTTCCTTGTCTAAGGACTTGCCATATGGCAGCTCCCAACTTGGCAACTTGCTTTATCAGAGCAAATACCTGAGAAGAGCCTGTGAGTGCAAGCAAGACTTAGGTCATGCTTTTTTTTTTAAACCTGAAATTAGAAGTGACATATTTTTACCATATTCTGTTCAATTGAAGAAAGCTACCAGGTCCAATCTATGAGCAAGTAGATTATTTATAAAGGGCATAAATTATAGAAGGCAAGGATGTTTGGGAGCACCTTGGCACATGTACATACCTCTTGATCATGTGAGTGGGATTCAGAAATTACTACTTACTGAATTCAACATTCCATATATGCTTAAAAAAATCCTTTCCTTAAAAGTGAATCATCTAAATAATTATTGCATTGAGCTCTTTAAGTCTGGTGTGTGAAAAACTGTAAGTATGTATTTTAATTTTTCTCCTTGTTTCCTTCTTATATTGCAAGTCTATAATGATGTGTTTCAACTCATTGAAGTCATTATTCTGTTCATAGTGTTCCATCTTTGGACAGTTGCTCTTGCATTCTTTTAACCTGATTTCAGTAGCTTTCTTTCTCTCTGGTGTGCCAAGATGTTCCAGGCTTCTTTTGTACATTATTTGTTTTCCAGACTTGGAAATAGCCATTTTCCAAGGAAGGCCTCAGTTCTGTTGGGGGTATTGTTATTTAGAGACCACAGTGGGTGCTACATATGCTCCTGGCTTCTGCTGATTTGATCATTATTCCTAGACAGACTTTTTATTTTTGATAAGATAAAAATACATCATGAGTTTATAATGAGGTTTCTACATTTATAGTTTTACTCTTGATATTTTTACTTGTGAGTCTTTTCTAATGACCTTAATGATGCTATTTATATTCCAAAATGTAGTTTTAAATTAATTTTATTTATTTATTTATTTATTTATTTATTTATTTATGGCCAGCTCAGCCTGCCCTGGGGGTGGGGCTGGTACAGCATGTGGTGCTGGGGATCGAACCATGGTCCTTGCAGTTTCCTAAGCTTGCCTAAGAAACACTTTAGACCCCTGAACTATCTCACCAGCCCCCAAAATGTAGTTTTAAAATAAAAATAAAACCTTTTAATATTTCTTTTTTAAAATAGAAACAAATATACTTATCTTGACTTGGAGCCAGCCTTAACTTCATAGATAAAAGACATTGTAGATAGATACTGTTCTACATCTTACATTTTTGCCTTGTCTGGGTGATGACTCCAGACAGTTTCCTAATTGTGCTTTACAGCTCTGTAGTATGTAGGAATATACTGTAGTTCATTTAACCTATTGCTGTACAGTTTGTGCTGCATCAAATCTTTTGCTTTTGTCAACTGTGCGATGGTGAATGGCCTGCACATATGTTGCTTCATAGTTTTGTTTGTTTATTTTTGGGATAGGAGTCTGTATATAAGATTTCTGGGTCAAAGAGTGTACATAGATGCATATAATTTTGCTGGCTCTTTAATTATGGTCACAGTATTTTGATGAAGTAGGAATTGATGAACAGACAAGAAAGCTGTAATATACTTGCCTTAATCTTTTTAGGTTACTATAGCAAAATACTATAGGTTGAGTAGCTTGTAAGCAACAAAATCCTTTTTATTCATAGTTTTAGAGGTTACACAGTCCAAGTCAAAATAGCAGTAGACTTGGTTTCTGATGAGGATCCACTTTCTGTTTCATAGATGCTGTCTCCTTGTAGTGTCCTTACCGGGAAGTGGCAAAGCAGCTCTCTAGGGCCTCTTTTATAAGGGCATGAAGGTTATTCATGAGAGTAATACTAATCAGCTTTCCAAAACCCCACAACATATGAATTTGTGCATAAACTAATTTAGACCATAGCAATGCCTAGTAGTATTTATAAATTTATCTTGCTTTTTTTCTTCCCGTATCTTTTTATTGTTCATTAATACTCTAACATACTTTTTTTTTTTTAAAGAAAAATATCATTTTGGGGAGAATTTAAAGAATTAAGTCGAAAGGATAATTACATTATTTTTTTTCCACCTTTTTTTTAATACTGCCTTACACTTTCTAATGTTGACCAGCAATTAAATAAGTTTAACTTGCCTAATATGTTTTCTTGATTTGTTGCAGTTTGTCAGTTTCATGATTTTTGGTCAGTGTTGCCAGCTATTAAAAATCTTGCAAAATAGTTCATTACAAGATTTTATAACAATGTTAGTTTTGACAAGCAAATTTCTCTTTGTTAGTTGGTACATAGCTTTCTTACATATTATTTCTATGTTTTTACATGTGTACTTTTCTAAAGTTTGGTTTATTTACTATGTGATTGGTTTCTTTCTTTCTTTTTTTCTTTTTGAGACGGTATCGCTATGCAGTTTAGGCTGGCCTTGAGCTCACTTCTATAGTGCAGACTGGTCTCGAACTCACACCAATCCTCCTGTCTCAGCCTCCCAAGTGCTGGGATCACAGTCATATGCCACCATGCCAGGCTGTGATTAGATTCATTCATTCATTCATTCATTCATTCTTTCTTTCTCTTTCTTTCTTTCTTTCTTTCTCTCTCTCTCTCTCTTTCTTTCTTTCTTTCTTTCTTTTTTCCTTCCTCCCTCCCTCCCTCCCTCCCTCCCTCCCTTCCTTCCTTCCTTCTCTCTTCTCTCTCTTTTTTGTGGGACCAAAGTTCAAACTCATGACCTTGTGCCACGGAGCTATCTCCCCAGCCTCTTGTGATTGATTTCTTTACTAATACTTTTTTCCACTTTTACTTTTTTTTTAAAACAATTCTCTCTCTCTCTCTCTCTCTCTCTCTCTCTCTCTCTCTCTCTCTCTCTCTCTTTTGGTAAGATCTCACAGTACAGTTCAGGCTGATCTTGAACTTACTTTGTAGCTCAGGCTGGCCTAGAATTCACAGCAGTCCTGATGTTTTAAATGCCTATTGGTATGTCATTTTTCTTTATTTAGGTTCGGAATGTGCTTAATGATGCAGTGGATTTATTGGAATTTCGTGATAGAGTCATTAAAGCATCTTTAAACTATGCCCACTTAGTTGTTTCAACATCTCTTCAGTGTTATGTTTTCTCGTAAGTACCTTGTATTTCTTAAAAATTCAGTCTTACTGAGCTAAAGTATTTATTTTCAAGTTTTTACATCAATGTGGTTTGGATTAAATTTAACTTTCTTAAAACATTGCCTATCTTGAATTTACTTTAAACTAGGAAATAAGAAAAAGCAAGCCATGGATAATAAAAATCAAGCTAATAAAGTTTGTGCAACAAATGTTAATACGAAATGTCTTCTCTGAGATAATGTCTGTCTGTAGTGCTGAGGAATTTGATTTTGAAACCCAGAACCTAGCAGCAGCTGATAGTAGATGAGAAAAGGAATCACTCATCTCCTATAAGAGCAAATGGCTAACAGCCTAATAGGCTGAGTTTTTCAGTAAGGACAAATGGTTTTTAAGCTTAATACCATAATCCAATGTAATAGCAAGTGTTCATATTTATAACCCAGAGTTGTTCCAAGAATAATGAAAGAAAATATATTAATTATACTCACCCTATCTTAGAAGGTAGGGAATGATAGTTCACATACCCAAGAAATTTGAACCTAAATCTTAGAACGTTTGGTATTTTTATTTTTATTTTATTTTATTTTTCTTTTTGGCAGTACTGAGGATTGAACTTAGGACCTCGTGCTTGCCAAGCAAGTGCTTACTCTACTGAGCTATCTCCTAGACCCCACGTTTGGTATTTTTAAAGGGCAATAAAATGTTCTGATAGGCATCAAGCTTTAGACAAATGTTATAGTTTGTGTCTGGTTGTCCCCCCAAAATTTCATGCAGTCACTGGGGAAGCTTCTAGAGTTTGTAATTCATGATCCAATGTGGGATTGTGGGTGTGAGTGCTACACCCATCTTGGGATAGGTAATCTGCAAGCAATATAAGGGAAGGAGAGAGGCTTGCTAGCTAGCTGCCCCAGCCCCTGTTCCTCCCTTTTGGCACTTGCTTTTTGCTGTTTTCTGCCACCATGAACTGTTGCCCCCTCCTGTGTGCCACTTTGCCTTGGAGCCAGCTGTATAGACCAAAACCTGCAAAAAAAAAGGGAGCTAAATAAAACTTTCCTTCCTTAATTTTGGGTGCTGGATATTTTGTCTCAGCAATGAGAGAAAAGTAACTGAGATGGGGGTATGCATTGTTTAATGATTTCTGGGATGTAAATACTTCTACTCTGACCACTTTGAAGATAACATTGTAATTTTTGTGAGAGGAGGGTGGGCAGGAGATGCAAAATAGCACACCATTATATACTAAAGCAGATGTAAATAATTTCAAGTATATAGGTAATGGTAAAATACAATAAAATAATCTTAAGATGATAAATTTAGAGTATTTATTGCCTTTGAAATTTGCTTGGTAGTATTTAAAAGTAATGATACTCCATATTAACATCGTTATTCTCTTTTACTATACAATTGCTTTTTATTTTTAATTTTATTTATTTTTGAGTATTAACATTCACAAATATACAAAGAGTTTACAAATATACAAAATTTTGGGTAACAAACATTTAAACTTATTTTTCAGACATTCAATTAGCCCATTTCCCCAAGAAAATTTTATTATAAAGAAGCATAATGAATTACTAACTGGAAAGTATGAAAAACAAGGTGGGGGTGGAAAACAGATGTGAGAACACAAACAACTACTGAAACAATTTTGTCAATAGTAAGAGACAAAAAATCAATACAGCTTTTGTAATATACAAGCAAATAAATTCATATAATTAGTTAGGTGAACATTGTAGAATATATATTTATTTTCTCTATGTACATTTGCATACTTTAAATTTAATGTAAACCATCATGTTTTACCATGTTAGTTGAACAATAGCATACATGAAGGTCTTGGTGACTCTAGAGGCAATGGAATACATATTTATTTATTTATTTATTTATTTTTTAACTGTCACAGAGACTTTGTTACCACAGTGGAAAGTGGGAGCACCAGGTAGCCCCCGTGTAGCCAGAGAGGGCATCACTAGGGCAGTAGCAGCTTTCTGGGGGGGTCACTGCTATCCTGTCCATGTCTCCCACACTACTGCTTAGGGAGAGGCCTCTGCTGGGGTGGTGGCTGCGTGGGGCTCTGAGGCCAGCTGGGACAAACAGTGCTCCCCTGGGCAGGGACAAGAGCTGCAGGGAGCTCTGTGAAATGGGAAGTAGTGTGGCGCATGATGGTGGAGGTGTGGGGCCCTGTTACAACACGGGCAGAGGGGTGCTGGCTGAGCTCTGCCAGCAGCTGTCCTTTACAGGAGATGCTTCGACAATTAGGCACTGGTGAGGCCTGGCCCTCTATGAACGCAAGCAGTGCACACTTCTTGTTAGAACTTGTTATTTTGTTATCTATTATTATTCAGATTTTGAACAAAATTGATGGAGTAGGAGCCAGTGGAGGAATCTTATTTGATCTGGAAATTTTCTGTGGAGAGCCCAAAAGGCTGGAGAACAAAGTTCCCAAGATCTTTTAGTTTACCTAACGTCTCTTCTTTTAGCCTTTCATTATGTTCTTCAATCTGTTTAGGTAATCTCATACAAGCTTCTCTTGCTTGATGCATGGAAGGGTCCTTTTCTAGTATAGCTTTATAGTCTTCCAGAGCTTTGTCTAGCTTATCTGTCTTCTTGTACAACTCTGCTCACCTCAGTATTGCCCTGATGTAGCTGGGATTTAACTGAATTGCTTTGCTGCAGTCACTGATAGCCATCTCCTTGTCCTATTTCATCCTGGCTGTAGCTCTGTTGGAAAACAGAATAGATCTGTGCTTCTGGAAGCATGTTGGGTACATCTGCAGGGCTTGAGTATAAGAACTCTCAGTGTCTACGTAATCTCCTTTTTTAAGCTGTTCATTTCCTTCTTCCTTTAGTCTGGTGCTCTGTTCTTTTCTGTTTCTCTTCATCTGACATTTTTTTCCAGTTCTAGTAAGTATTCTTCATCTAGTTCCAAGGAATTCACATCATCTTCGGCTTTGTTCTGAACTTTATCCACTCCTGACTCCTCAAATGAGGCATTGCACTCATGTAAACATTTTTCCTCATCCTGGTCCTCATCATCCTGGAGTGGCTTGCTCTGAGAATGGTGGTCTACGGGATCAGGAGCCGCAGGCCTCGCACAGTCTGCTTTCCGGGGCTCAGTAATCTTCAAACCATTCACCAGATCCTCTGGAACCTTAAAATTGTCTGACTTCCCTTCCATGCTGATTTGTTTGGGAGGTGAGGCTGAAGCTGTTTCCCACCGCTAAGCAGCCAGATGCACTCACAGCCTCACAGCTCCATCAGCTTTCACCTTCCAAGTCTGTGAGCTGGAATGCATATTTAAACAGGCCCCAAAGATCATGATGTCTTTATTTGGTCACTATTGTTTTAATGCTTTAATGTTTTTCTTTACTCATTGGACTAAGCTAATTTTAGAAATAAAACTCATTAACCAAAGCATATGCAATGTAGCTTTTCCTGAAAAATAGTGTATTTTTAGTATCATTAAAATAATAATTATAGGGCCCGGCGGGATGGCTCAGTGGTCTAAAGCGCCTGCTTGGGGAAGCTTGGGCAGCTTCAGGGACCGCGGTTCAATCCCCGGCACCACATGTTGCGCCAGCCCTGTTCTTGGAGTGGGCTGAGCTGGCTATAAAAATGAGTGAATAAACAAACAAAGGTTCTGAAACAAGAAAAATAAATAAAAATTAAAAAAATAAAATAAAATAATAATTATGATTAAACAAAAAATACTGTAACTCATGTACAGTAAACTTATGAAGCAGTATTTTAAGGGTTTTATATGATATATTTGCACTGTAATAAAATAAATCTGGGTAGTGAAAGTAAAATGTGAACAGAAGAAATTCCTATTTAGCACTGGCTTATTTTTTTTAAGAATTTTTATTTATGTATTTATTTATTTTTCTTGTGTCAGAACTTTTGTTTGTTTATTTATTTATTTTAATGGCCGGCTCAGCCTGTCCTGAAGGCAGGGCTGGTGGAGCATGTGGTACCGGGGATCGAACTGCAGTCCCTGCAGCCACCTAAGCTTTCCTAAGCAGGTGCTTTAGACCACTGAGCCATCCTGCCGGGCCCACTGGCTTATGTTCTGACCAATGGATTTGCCTTCATACTTCATATCAGAAACCTGTTCACAATTCACCAACTGTAGTCTTGATTTAAGGAACGAACGTATTTGACCCTGATCCATCTTCTTTCCTTGGCTTAACATTTTCACTTTGAGGCACTTTGTGCCCAGGAACGTGGGATTGCACATTTGTTCCGCCAGCTTTCCACTAATAGTAGAACAGTGGCACTAAAATTAATACAGGATGAGGGTATCTTCATTTAGAAAATAATGTGTATAAATGTAAAATTATAATTTTATAGTCACAACACAAGTTCCAGCTCTTCCTAGGCACAGTGGAGCAACATGGGTCCACTCATTTGTCTGGGGATTATAAGCCTCCACAGTATTAAGATAAGTCTGTCCATCATACCCCCCAACTACATACAGTTTATCACCAAGTAAGCAGACCCCCCGCTGCATCTCTGCTGATGCTCATAGAGGCCACTGCAGTCCACATATCTGTTTTGGGATCATATATCTCCACACAGTCTGAGAGTCTGGAAGTCAAGTTGGAGGTGGGAGCATCATGTCCTCCAATAGCGTACAGCAATCCATTCCACGTGGTGACTCTGACAACACCTTGCCTTTTTGACATCTGTGCACACGGTGTCCATTTATTAGTATGAGGAACAAAGCATTCTACTGATTTCAGACAAGAACTTCTGTCACGACCACCAACTGCATAAAGTTTTCCACTCAGAACTGCCACCCCTACTGTGCTTCTGGGTGTGGACATTGTGACAACAAAGTTCCACTGGTGAGCCTGGGGGTCCCATCTTTCCACTGTGTTCAAAGAGCTTCAGCCATTGTGCCCCCCCAATGGCATACATGGGGCCTTCCAGCAAAGCCACGCCAAGGCCATGCCTATGTGTGGACATAGGCAGCATCACACTGCAAGTTTTTGTTTTGGGATTGTAACACTCTACAGTATTCAAAGTCTTCAGTCCATCTCTCCCTCCAACCACATACAGTTTGTCATCTAAACACTGCAACTCCGAACTGTAGCCTCCTCCCATTCATAGTCGCCACAGGAGTCCACATATTTGTACAGAGATCATACTTTTCAATGCTTGTTGCACCTTTTGTTGAATCCATTCCTCCAACTGCAAATAATGTACCAACAGTTGACTTTCTAGGTTTTGTCCGAGGACTCTGTAACATGGGTCATCTCTCTGGTAATAAATGATATTTCATTGCTTCCATAATGAGTTTCTGACATTTTATGTCATCCCTAAAAAGTGCATTATTTTCCATATCTGCCAGGAATTGTGGAGCAACAAGAGGCAGCCTAATATAAGCCAAAAGTTTACTGAGATCTTTCCGTCTCTGCTCCAAATCATGACAGACCCAAGTGAGAAGTGCATTCAGTATTGTTTCTTCATTAGGAATGTTGATGTCATCACTGGCCAGGAGTTTTACAATTTCACTGGCTGGTAGGAATATGAACTCCTGGTTTCTGATTACTTATTCCATAGCGTAATTGTGAGCCACTTTACGCAAATCTGTACAACCTTGGGCATCAGCAAAGGAGCGGATTCCAAGACAGTTGGATGGATGAAGCTGTTTCATTAAAAACTAACAGCATGCCTCCACAAGCTGTGAAAGCTGAAGGAGACAGGTTGTAGATAACAGGCACTCAATATTATCTTCTTTTAATTCAAGGCTGCCTGTGTATGCATATTGAATCTGGCTCTACACCTACCATTTTTATTTCTTCCTGTCTTGCATCTCTGACATCATTAGTAAACATGGCAGCAAAACAATCTGATATGGAGGAAAGCACCAACCTGTGGGCTAGAATTCTAAAGCCACCAGCAGCTAAAATTACATCGTATAACTGTTTGTGTCTCAAATAGTTTTCCATTTTTTAAAAATGTTTGTTCAGCATGATTAAGGGTTTGAAAAAATTCATCGGATGAACATAGCTCCATAGTATGACAGGATGACAATGTCTGACAAGTATTGGAAGTCCGCGCCGGGCTCCTGAGGTGGCCAGGTCACGGTGGGGCGGGGCGGCCGCGCGGTAGGAGGCGGCCTGGCGGCTGGGGGAGGTGGCCCGAGGACCGAGGAGACGGATGCTTGGCTCCTGGGCTCCTCGTGCGTCCCTGTCCCCTTCCCGGCAGCCTTACCTCGGGCGCCGGCTGGCTGGCCGGCCCGCAGCTCCCACCCTGCTCCGTCAGGCCGCACCGGGCCGGGGTCGAACTCCTAAAATTGCTTTTTATTTTTATTTTATTATTTATTTTTTTTACTTGCTTTTTAAAGAAATGTTTTTATTATGATCTATTGATATATATTTGTATTGCATTAAAATAATTTTTTTTAAGTTCCCTTTTAAATAATGTTTTTATTTAACAATTAGCTTATAAAATTATTCTTAACATCTGCTACAAGCTGGTGATAACTTACTACTAGTTGACTTCTCAGTTATTGAGATAATGCAAGTAATGACTGTGGTAACTTCAGGGTTGTGAATAGTTCAGGAGTGCAGGAGTTTTCAAAATTCATGCCACATGATTATAGTTTAATAATTGAATATGAAATTGAGAAAAGAAAATTGTTTCTTATTTACCACTCTACACCCTCCACTTAGCACAGTGCTCAGTATGTGGTAAGTACTTACTAAATATTTTTGATGAATAAAAGAAATGCAAAAATATAATGTTGTCTTGGTATATCCCAAGTCCTGTAGTGAACACCATGAAGGTACTTAATTTAATTAACAACAGCTGTATTTTTAGACATTCCCACTCTGTAAATTTGCTGCTAATCAAAGTCTGCAACATGAGAAAATAGCAAAGTCTATAATAATGAACTATGAGAAGCAGAGGACCTCAATTTTATGTGAAAACTTTTTCTTAAAGTTAAGAGAAAAGAGGAAGGAAAAAGAAAAGAGAACAATATTAATTTGACAAAAGTAAAAAGTATGTAAGTTAAAATACGTGTAATTATGAAATATGAGAAAATCTTACAAGGTATTTGAGTAAGTAGTTAGGTTGAAAAACCTAGAGGAGAGACGGTTTTTTTTTTGTTGTTGTTATTTGAAGAAAAACAGGACCCTAAGTGAGAGATTTGTTTCTCCGTAGTGGCAAGGACATAATATTTGATTTTGTAGGATTCATATCATTAAGTGTTACTTGTATTACAAATACTTTTTAAATTATTAAAGTTCGGCTGGGCAGATAGCTCAGTGTATCTGGTTTCTTTGCACCATGAAAAATAAAAGAAAAAACATACCTAAAAGCAGTCAAAATATATCTCATTAAGTTAAACAGTCTGCTAATATTTTAATAGTAACTGTCATTTGTTGAACAGTTATTATACATTTATTTATTAGTATTATTCTCATTTACAAAGTTAAGAGCTTAGGACTCAGGAAGAGATTGACTTGCCCCAGGTTATTTCAAATTCTTCACTGAAGGAAGAGCTAGTATTTTAATCCAAGCTCTTTATTGTTGCCCTGTTTTATGGGTGGCAAGATAACTCAGTGCACTAAGTGCTTGGTTAGGCTAGTTCATGGACTGGGGTTCAATCCCCAGTACCATATACAGCTCTGGCCCCACCCTCAGGTGTGCTGAGTCAGTGACCAACCAAGTAGGGCTGTGGTGGCACATGCCTGTAATCCTAGCCTTGAGGAGCCCAAGACAGAAAGATCACTGTGAGTTCAAGCTGCATAGAGAGACTCTGTACCAAATACCTTTTAAAGAAATGTTATCCCTTTTTAAATAAAAAATAAATTTTTAAGTATATATATGTATGTATGTATGTATATATATATATGATTGATGTATTTTTAAAATTCCATGGAAATAATGCATAAGCATTCTAAATTATACTTTTATTTTATTTTTCAAATAATTGTATTGAGAAATATTCTTTCTCTTGATGTGGTGGCACTTTCCTATAATTCTACCTATTCTGGAGGATGAGGGAGGAGGGCTCCAAGTTTGGAGTAAACCTTGCCAACTTTGTGAGATCCTGCTATGAAATATCAAAGAAAACCTGTAGGTATAAATCAGTGGTAGAGGATGTGCCGATCATGCACAAGGTTCAATCCTTGGTACCATAAAAAGAAAAATACCTCTTTGTTCTATTCAACATGACAGCTTATGGAGGTTTTTAAAAAACTATTATTTCCATAACATAGCTCAGTTGTAAGAAATTACAGATTTTTCTAAGAGGACATTTTAAAAACTCTACATAATAACTTTTCCTACCAACTCTTTCAGGCGGAGGATGAGGTTAATTCCAGTGACTGAGTTGTTAAAGCATGCTCTGAAATTTTTTCCTGCAAATACAGGAACACAACTTATCAGACATGTGAACCCCAGACTAATTATTAATAGTAATTTATTTGTTGTTTTGCATTTTATGTATATTCTTTCACATACTAAAATGGGCATCAAATTCTGCATTAGCCAAGATTGTCTACCAGTTTACCTGTTGACTGAAACCTTCTTTTCCACCTTCTGGGTGTGAGTATGAGATTTAAATTGATTTAAAGAACTGGTTCTACAAGTTATTGAAGATCACTTCGAATATGTAAGGAGTGACAGGAGTCATTTAAAGCTGTTCAGCAACTGATTATTTTAGGTTGGATTTTACCATTTGCAAATGTGTTATTATTTTTATTATTTTTTCATGTATTTAGGTTAGAGGTTCTAATTACACAGATCTGACTCCTAGTGATCCTCCTGTTTTCAGCATCTCAAGCACAGGGATTACAGGCATGTGCCACCATGTCCAGTCTCAATTGCAGTCTCAGCACATCCCAGGGGTGGGACAGCACAGTGTGCCAGAGATCAAACCCTGGTCCCTGGATCTGCCAAAGCAGAAGTTTTAGTCTGCTAAGCTATCTGGCCAGCCCATATTCGTCTTTGATTGTTATTACAGTTTAAGAAAAGGAAGTTTGATAGATTAAATCATTATCCCCATTCTACAGATAATGGTGCTAATGACTTAAAAGTTAAGCTTGTTGAAATTTTTATTTTTTTTCAGCGCTGAGACTTCATCCCACAATATGCTGCCACCCTTCCCTCTTTTAATTGATTTTTTTATTTTGAAGCTGGATTTTGCTAAATTAATGAACTTCCCAAGTTGGGTGCAGATTTGTAATTTACCTCTGTCAGCCTCCCAGGGTGCTAGGATTACCAGTGCATGCAATGGTGCCCAACTAAGCTTGCTAAGATCATGTAGCACCCAGATCTATCCTCTTCTCACTGTGCCATGATGCCACTATTTTTCACATAAGAAACATTAGACATTGACCACACTCACAGAGCTAATAAACAGCAGAACTGGGACTTACACTTAGGAGTCCTTTCTTTACATATTATGTAATACCTATGATAAATATTATTGAATGCCTATTTGCTAATTGCTGGGAACAAACATACTGATTGGGAATACAGGTATGAGAGTGGATAATTTCAGAATAATACATCAGGTGCTATTAATGAAAGTATGTATACAATTACTGTAAAACTATGATTGTGTTATTAAAATGAGTCTTATTTAAATAAATATTATTTAAATGAGTACTACTTATTTTAAAAGTTTAATATTTTAAATGTTAATACATATGTATATTTTGTTTTTTAGTACCAAAAACTGGAATACACCACTTATATTTGATCTCAAAGAAGGAACTGTTAGTTTAATTCTACAAGCAGAAAGGTAATTTATTTATTATTTTTATTGCATATAGGAGTAAATATCTCAGGAATAAAGAAGCACTATTTAAAACATCCTATTCATAGAACTGTACTCTAGTCATTTGGAATCAAACTTTTTATTATGTGTTTTAAAACTAAAGATAAGTTCTTAGGCAAGTAGTTTTGAAACTTTTTTATCTTGTAAAAGATGAGTTTATTTTTTATTTTAATTAATAATGAAATATTAATATTAATAAAGAAAATATAAAAAGCATTGTTATGAAAAAATAAAGTTTTATAGTAAAATAATTAGATAATAACAGTAGTTAATACACTTGTATTACCATAACCTTGGGTCACTAAAATGTTACTGAGTTTCAAAAATCTTTTTCTTCTTTTTTTTTTAGTTTCAAAAATCTTTAAAAGACATTCTTAAAAGTTTTGAGGGTTTATATGTTTATATTTGCTATGTTGGAAATTAAAACTGACAAAGTCTTAATTTATTTCAAAACATGAACATAAACTCATTATAAGTGAATAGAATAACAACATAAGAGGATGGAAGTGAATCAAGAAAATTCCTATTAAATAGTTTAGACTTCATGGTCCCCTATTTTCCTTCCCTCTCTCCCTCTTTTCCTTCTGGAAGTTAAACACAGTGCATCCTAAGGATTGCTCTACCCCTTCAACCCTAATTTTATTTTAAATATTGGTTGGAACTCATTGGTTTCATGAGCCACTGCTGGGCTATGATTTGAGATTTGAAAAATAATATTCTCTAACAACACCTTTGTTATATATAGGACTAAGGAACTCTAAGCAAGTTAACTTAAATAAATTAGGATTAGTTATTAATCTAGAAACCCATACTAATGTGTTAGTCAGTTAATCAAGTGCAGTGATACTCTTACTGAGTCAGAGATCAGACTTAAGAAAACTACCTGATAAGCCCGGAACAACATATGGCAATATAATTGACATATTCCTAAAATAACTATGCATAGAACCTTTCATCTGAAACTGTACTTTATCCTTTTGCTCATAACCTAGGCAGTCCTTAATAATGTTTGTTAACAGATTTTCTAACCCACAGCTTTTTATAAATAGCAAACCAGAAGAAAAATGGTGCTGGTGGGCTGTTAAAGTTTGGCACAGTGACAAGAAGAAAAGTGACTGTTTGGCAAAGGAACATAGAGAAAACTAAAAGCATAGTACTGTTAGCTGAGTAATATAATTCTGAGCACCAACTGAGGCTCATAAGTATCAAAACTGTTGTTGTTTCTGAAAAGCATGATTGTTCTTGAATGATTAAGAAAATATTGTTAATTTGTTATCTGTTTAATGAAATTGATACTTAGTTATATTTTTAAAATAAGTCATTTTTGTCATTTAAAAGATGAGATGTCAGCTGTCTTTAAAAATTATATTTTTGAATTGGATATACTGGAATATGCCAATAATCTCAGTGCTCTGGCAGGCTGAGGCAGATTTGAGCCCAATCTGGGCAAAAGAGGCTTAATGAGATCATGTGTCAAAATAAAAAATAAAAAAGGTTATGGGTATAATTCAGTGCAGAAGCCATGAGTTGAGTTCCTAGTCCTGCAAACAGAATATAATATTTCTGAGATGCTTTTTATTTAGTAGTGCCAAATAACTTGAATGTGTTTGTTGTAAGAGCGTATATTAGAGCTATAATTAAATGAAGAATATTTTATCTACTTTCTATTATTGGTCCTATTTTTATAGAGATATTATCCATTGAAACAGTATTTACTCACAAGAAAGTTAAAAGGTATCCTCTTATTTAGAAGAAAAAGTACTTCTAGTAATATCACAAAGAAGATTTGAAATATTTTTTTATATACTAATGTGTGTGACCTTTTGTGTGGGACTGAAACCTTTAATTAAATAAGTTGCTTACCGAGCCAGGCGTGGTGGTGCGTGCCTGTAATCCCAGCACTTGGGAGACTAAGGCAGGAGGATCAGTGTGAGTCAGAGACCAGCCTGGGCTACAAAAGTGAGCTCAAGGCCAGCCTGAACTGCATAGTGAGACCCTGTCTCAAAAAGACCAAAATAAATAAATAAATAAATAAATAAATAAATAAATAAGTTGCCTACCAATCCTTAAATGTTAAGTGTGTACATTTGATATTTATTAGGTACTAACTTTTCATTGGTTTCAATGTTATTTTCTTTTTGTTTCTGTAACAAGAAAGAACAGTTAGAAATTCCCAAATTGACAAATAGTACTGAATCAAGGGTATTGAAAATTTCAATATAATAATTAAAAAAGTGTTTAGTGTTAAGGAAACAGGCTCATCAAAATAGTTATAACATCTGTGTAAGTCAATGTAACCTTTCAAAAGTGGTTTTATAATACAGGGTATACTGTAATTTAAGAACTATATACCCTTTGATTTGGTAATTCTGCTTCTAGAAGCTATAGAAGGAAATAAGTCGAGTGTACACTATAGATACTTTTTAAAGCTATTCACACTTTGAAATAAATGTCTTTCAACAGTGAGCGAATTAAGTAAGTTATGGTATATACTTTGCCATAATAATGTCTAAGTAGGTCATGAGAGGTCTTTCATTTTTTTGTATTATTTAAATTAGTTTTCATAATACTTATGTATGCAAAGGAAAAATAACCATAAAATTTTGTAAGTTGATAAAAAAAATGTTACAGTCTTGTGTTTTCAGTATAGCTATCCACATAATGATCCTAAACCTGAAACTGTTGTAAATGTTGATTTTTTAGATACAAATATATACTGATGATCATGTAAGGCAATAAGCATATTTTTCTCTTTGTCAGTACTAGGGATTAAACCCAGGTCCTCACTTATGCTAGGCATATGTTGTACCACTCAACTCCATCCCTAGTCCCCAAAGTGTCTTGCTTTAATAATGTTGGCACTGATAAGTTTCTTAGTCATTCTTGCTGTTTTAGACTAATGTGTTAATACTGTTTCATGAAACAAATAGCATTTGTCTAGGTACTTTTTTTCTTGCTGAGACAACATACTTGACATCCAAACAAAATTAAGGGAAGGTTTATTTAGCTCACAGTTTGTGGAGATTTCAGCTGTCTACAAAGCAGGGTGGCATGGTGAGGGTCAGTAGTGTCAGGCAGCAACAAATGCTAGCAAAAGCAATGAGAGCATTCCAAAGGGGAGAGCAAGCTTCTTTTCCACCCTTATATTGAAAGCAGGCTACCCATCTGAGGCATGTAGCATTCACAGCATCTCCATGCTGCCCTTTATTCTTTTAACTTCTTCTTTTTTTGTATTTAATACAGGATCTACAGGGTTTCACTATACAGATCATACTTGTAGTGATCCTCCTGCTTTCAGCCTCCCACATGCTGCAATTACAGGCATGTATGACCACCATCTCAGTGTGTCCCAGGGGTGGGGCTGGCACAGCATTCTGGGTATTGAATCCTGGTCTTTGAGTCTGCCTAAGCAGGTGCTTTAGTTTACTGAGCTATCTGACCAGCCCTCTATGCCGCCCACTTGTACAGGCTCACAATGTTTGCAAAGTGAAGATCCGGGCCCTCTACTGAGTCACTTAGTAAAACTTCTAAAGTAAAACTTCTAAACATTTCAAGTTAACACAATAAATCAGCCAGTAGTATCTGTCTTAGTTACTTTTCTATCATTGCTGAGACAAATACTTGACACCCAAAATGAAAGAAGGAAAGGTTTATTTAGCTCACAGTTTGTGGAGGTTTCAGTCCATATTCAGCTGGCCCAAGGCTGAGTGGAACAGAGCAGAGAGCATCCAGTTCGTGGCAGCAGAACAGCAACAAAGGCGAGAGAGGCAACGGAACAACCAGGGGAGCAGAGAGCAACAGCCTAGTCTGTCTCTCTTTAAATTACATCAGGCTGTCTGCCTTGGCCTAACTGCCTCAGACCACAACTATAATTCCCAGCAGTACTCAGACAGATAATTTCATTAATACTAAAACACATAATCCCAGTGATTCATGAGTCAATCTATAGAAGTCCCAGCCCCGTGATTGCATGAGGCTTTGGGGGGACAACTTGACATACACCATAATAGTATCTAACATTTAAGTCACCGAATTATAATTTATCAGTTATTTATTTATTTGTTTGTTTGTTTGTTTGGTCTTTTCTTTTTATTGTTACCAAGACTTAAACTCTGGATTTCATGTTTATCAGGTGGGCACTGCATGACTGAGCTATATCCCTAGTCCTATAACGTACAGGATTTTCTAATTGCCTTTGTATAAATATTCTTCTTTAGGAAAGGAAATTAATTGAAGGTATAATATAAATTCACAATTTTACTATATAGGGTAGTAATTATGAACATTTTTATTTTTCTTCCCTTACCTCCATCAAAAAACAAAAACTCAAATACAAATGTCTATTTTTAATTTAAAAAATATTTCATTCTTTATGTATCTATGTACATCTTTTAATTATCATAGTAGATTTTTGTTAAGAATAAACTGTTCTAATGTAAAAGTGAAAATATACTATCATTCCAATAAGAATATATTCATTATTTTTTAGACATTTTCTTCTTGTTGATGGTGGTGGTATCTATTTATATTCTTATGAAGGACGCTTCATTTCTTCTCCAAAATTTCCTGGCATGAGAACAGATATTCTGAATGCACAGACTATGTCTTTAAGTAATGATACTATAGCAATAAAAGACAAAGCTGATGAGAAAAGTAAGTACATTTTTGTAATATTCCATATAATTTGCTAGTTAACATTTTCATTTTCATATTAACATTAACTTTATGTGAAAAAATTTGCACTTCCTAATGTTTTCTAAACATAAATAACTAAATTTGTGATACTGTATCTGGTTGATTGAACAAATAGGTATCTTAACATTTGAGATTAGTGGTCAGAAGTAAATCTTATTCAGAACCTATTGGTAGAGAGTTTTAATTCAATATTGTGGTCCCAAAATGTATATTAACTTGTAATTTTTTTTGAGGGGGAAGAGTCTAAGTGTGTTTAGAGTCTCACTACTAGATTGGACTCAGAGTGATCTGTTTACAGCCTCCCAAGACCTGGGATTACAGAGGTGCGCTACCACGCCCAGTCTCAATTGCCATCTCAGCATGCCCTGGGGGCAGAGCTGGCATGACAGGGCTGGGGATCAAACCCTAGCCCCTGTGGCCTGCTTGTGGGCACTTTAATTTGCTGAGCTATTCTGTAATCTTTTTAATATTCCCTTTTTCTATATGGTAACACAGTAAATATCATACTTCATTGTATTTTGTTTATATATTTTTAAACTAAGTTGATATAGAAGAAAATTATAAATAACTTTTCTATTTAAAGTTTAGGCCACATTAATATTAATAAATAAATAAGTCAAATGTTTTAGAATTCCAGAGTACAGTGCAACAGTTTTATTAAGGTGTTACTATGTCACAAATTCATTTACCTGGTAGATACTTTTGAGTGGTTGCTATATGCCTTGTACTTTTCTAAAAATTGCATATATAAGGGTGAACAAGACATATAATCTACTAAATAAAAATAAGCAAATGAACAAATAAAGAGTTTACCAACAGATATACATGGTGTGGAGAAAGCTATTCAGAGTGAGAGATTGGGGAGTTCTCAGATGAGACAGAAATGACTACTAGAAAGAAGTGGAAAGATTCAGAAGTGGAAATGTTTGGCATGATAAAGGAACTGCCAGAAAGCCAGGTACAATAATTGGGTCAACATGAGCTAAGGCAAGGAGGAGGTCAGGGAGGTAAATGAGAAACACATCATGTAAGACTTAATGGTAGAAAGGATATAGCATATAGGGAACAGAGAAGGAAGTCTGGACAGGCAATGCAAATTGCTTCTGTTTTTATTGTGGTATATTTAAATGCCTTTAAGACATCAAAGCAGAGGTGGAGAATAAACAATGCAATGAACAAATCCAGGGCTCAGGAGTGATTGGACCTAGCAATACAACTTTAGGAGTCTTTGGAGTACCTCAGGGTTTCAAGTCACAGCTCTAATTGAAATTACAGTTCCTGAGAAGTAAGCATACACAAGGAAGAGGACCAAAAATAGCACAACAGTATTAGATGAAGAAGGCGAAAGAGCCAGTGAGTAAAAGTAAAACCAGGAGAATGACCCTAAATACTTGCATAAAAAATATTAAATATTAAATAGCTATTTTTGTCTTTGTGTGCATATTATGAAATACTGTTCATTACTGTGATATGTTACGGAAATAGCTAACTTGAGTGTTCTTACTATTGAAGACTTTGCTCAAGAGTCTAAAGACTTTAATTTTCAGTGTCCTGAAATATAATTCTCCTAAAGAGAGCTATTTTTTTTTTTAGCTCTTTAAGCATTACTTGAAAGAAGGCATGACAACTGATTTGCTTTTAAAATACTTCACTTCCAGCTTAAAATGAGGAAAAAAGAATGAAACAAAAATACTATCCAGTCTCTGCACTTGCCTAAGCTTGCCTACGCAGGCGCTTTAGCCCTTTGAGCTATCTCGGCAGTCCAAGAAGGGAAATTGAAGCTGAGTCACCAATCAGACACAAGTTCAGACTTACTTCAGAGTATAAGACAGGACTGCAGGAAAATAAAATGTGAGGGAGACATAAAGGAGCTCTCAAAAGGACAAATTCGTAACTATGTATCTTATAAAAATAACATAATTTTAACACACAATGCATATACATACATAAATATAGAATTTGGGGGCTCTAACTCTACTCCAACTTTATTGAATGCAAGTAAAGTTCAGTAATAAGTAAACACAAACACGAAAGGTCGTGTTAATTTTATCATTCTTCCCGGGCCACATCTACAAGAGAAAGACTTCTCTGACTGAACTTGTCCACTTAACTTCTGTGGGTTGCTAGTCAAGAAGGTGGTAAAAAGGAAACAGATGCAGCTAGTAGAATTACAGCATTTTATAAAATGAAATTTGACAATTCAAAGTTCTTATGTGGGTTGTGGTATTTTTTCAAAGAAACAAAAATGCCATCCAGAGATATGGCTTAAGCAGTATAATGCCTGTCTGGCAAGAGTTTGATCTGTGATATTGGATAAGAAAAAAAGAAAGAGGGGGGTGGGAGACAAGGAAGGAGGGACAGAGGGAGGGAGGGAACAAAAATATACAGTTATTCAGATTATGATGAAAACATTGAGGATTAAGAAGAGTCATTTTTGTAAGAAGTTGGAGAAATAGTTAATTTATAGGTTCTAGAGAAATCATTCTAGTCAAAGTGCTTACGTCTAGCACCCTATCTCAAAGCTATCACTTAAAATCAAATCTATAAATATGTGCACCTCACCTCACTGCTAATCAGAGCTTCGTTTTGGGTAGCTAAAACTTCCTCTCACTGCATTCATGGCTTGCAGAAATGCCTTTATGAGAGAAGTGTGATACCAAAGAGGAGGAGCAGGGCCATATTCTATAGACTCCTGCTGCCACTTCTTGAAAGGAGTGAGGCTCGCTTCTACTTGCAGTCCACTGGCCTTATGGCTGCAGAGGTAGCTCAGAGGCATAAGTGCCTAATGGCAATCTTGAAATCCTGACTTCAACGCCCAGCACCAAAAAATAATAAAAGTTTGAATCCAACAATCCACTGGCCAGCAAAATTCTCCATCAAGGAGAAAAATTTCTTTGTTCTTATGATGTGTTTCACCCTGTTATACTTTGTTTGAAATCAAAATTCCAAAATTTATTTCATGCTTAGCTTTTAACACATAGTTTTCTGACATTTCCCCCCAAAGTATTGTTATTCTTTCTGATCTATCTTTATTTCCTATTACCTTGCATACTGTCAAGAATGTGAATTTGGGGGCGGGGGAACAGGGTTCGAAGTCACAACCTTGCACTTGCTAGGCAGGCACTTGTGCCACGGAGCTATCTCCCCATCCCCAAGAATTTGAATGGATGTTATGGTTTATGTCTAGTTGTCCCCCAAGCCTCATATAGTCATTGGGTGGGGACTTCTAGAGTTTGAGACTTGATCCATGATCCCTGGGATTATGGGTTTCAGTACTGATGGGATTACAGGTCTGAGTACTTCTGCGATTATGGGTGTAGCCTAAGGCGGAGGCTAAGGTAGAGAGCCTGAATGTAATATAAAGAGAGACAGAGAGACAGACTAGAACTGTTGCTGCTGCTCTGCTGCCCTGATTGATTGGCTGCCTCTGCCACCTTTTGTTGCTGTTCCACCACCATGAACTGGATGCTCTCTGCTCTGTTCCTCTCAGTCTTACGCCAGCCGAACATGGACTGAAACCTCCAGTAACTCTGAGCTAAATAAACCTTTCCTTCCTTAAAAAAAAAAAAAAAAAAACAACTATCCAGACAGTAGACCAAATTAAGAAGACTATGTAATTGCTAAAAATAATTTGGAAATCAGATTTTTGCCTTCTGAAACTTAAATTGGAAATTTCTGGCCACTGAATTTTCTGTGTCTACTGTTTTTTCCTTAAGCTTTAATAAAGTAGATATGTTTACAGCTGTATGTAACTTATTCTTAGTTTTTTTTTCTACAAATCATAAAAGAAATGTACTTTGCTTTTTTTTTTTTTTTTTTTTTTTTCTGTTGCTGGGAATTGGATCTTATGTATGCTAGACAACCATCATTCTTGCCATGGAAGGGCTCTGCCATTGAGCTACAATACGAGCCCTTTTTAACTTTACTTTGAGACAGAATATAAGATGTTCAGCCTATCCTTAAATTTATAATCTTCCTATCCCAGTTTCCCAAATAGTTGGAATTACAAGTGTGTGTACTGCATCTGGCTCCATTATTTAATCCTCCAATAATTTATAGAATTTTAGAGATAGAATTATGACCACTTCCAGAAATATATTTATATGCTAATAAGTTGTTTTACTTAAATAATTTTGATTAAGATAATGTAATTATACTCTTAAACAGAAATTCAAAAGATTAAAATAAAATTATTATAGAACTTACATAAAATAAGAGGGAGAATATTTTCCTGTTTTGCCTAGATAAAGTTACAGACTAACAACAAAGCACAGCTGAAGTCCCTGGTATCTTTAACCCATAGAAAGGGCTTGTCTACACATTATCAGTGGCTTGTTCTTCATTTAGGAACTTCTTACTGGCAGTTTCCTTGTGCCAAGCATACTGTTATAGTAGGTGCTCACAGAAATGACTCTGTAAGTAAGTAGTAGATCTGTTGCTTTGCAGAATGTTTTTGATTTGCTATTCACTATAGTGATTAGTAACACTGCACCTCTTTTCATATACCTGTGTGTCTGAGCAAATGTTTTGTCTGTCTTTAGATCAACTCTTCATTACCTGGGGAAAATATTTAACCTTAAAATATGTGTCCCATTTCATTATGGAAGATAATCCTCCCAATTATGAGGAAGAGAAATTATTGCTAATTGCTCTAAAAAATTGCTGCTTTAGAAATAATGCAATAATGCTAAAATAATTACAATCTAATTAAAAAGAAATTATTTTATAAATTACACCTTACGTGTATCCATCTTCTTTTGAAGCTGTCTGGCAGGAACTCATAACAGACTATTTACCAAAAAAACACAGGTCATCTCTGACCACCGATCTCCTATAACAAAAGAAAAATGCTTTAGAATTAATGCTAAATAACCATTATCAAATTTAAAAGTGTTGATAAATGTATTTTCACATACCTTCTTTCATAAGTTAATTAAAAATTCAAGGAGTTACTAGAGATGTGGAGAAGATAATTCTGAAACCTCTTGTCAAGAATTTAGGGACATGTTCAGACTAGGAGCTAGCTGAGGCCCTAGAGCAAGTATTTATAATAACTGCATGTTAAGACCTCTCCATTATTCTAAGGAAGACCATTTGGTATTCTGGACTTTTGGATGAGTTTCATAATATGATGATCACTGCATATAACACCACTATTTATGATTTATGGAGAATGTCAGTTGCTGGTAATTTTTTTCTTCCCAAACTGGTATACTGCAGTACAGTTCTGACACTGACTACTCAGAATTAGTAGGGCAGAGGACAAAGTCTTCTGCAAGATTAACCTTACTTTTGATGCCAGCCCAAGTTTTTTGTGCCTCCATTTCTGAACTCTGATTACAAATTTGAGGGTCCTCACAAATCCCTCTTGTTCAATAACTTGTGAGGGTCACTGACCAAACTCAGAAAAGCACTATATTTAGTCTAAAAATTTTATTATAATGGTATAGACTTGGTGAGGCTTGGGAACTTTTATGTCTTCTCAAGGAATCAGGGTATGTCACTCTCCCGGCTTTTCTCTGTGTTCATCCAGGAAGCTCTGCTCAGCTTCAATGTCCAGAGACATTTTGAGTTTAAGTACATGCTTACTGAGATATGATTAATTAAATCATTGGCCATTTGGTTGAACTCAGTCTTGCACAGATATTGGGGGTAAGGGTTAGGGGCTGAAAATGTCCATTTTCTAAACAATGTGCTTGATCTTTCTAGTGTAAGGATCCTCTGTCCTACATCTACCTAGCAGCTGTCCTGAAATCACTTTGTATACAAAAAACTCCTATTACTAAAAATTTCCAAAGAGTTCTGAAGCTATTAATAGGAACTTGCAGCAAGTTATTTATTATAACACAGATCATCCCCTGGTCTTTGACTATGGATCCTTTAGAACATAAGGATCATTCCTATCAGTAACACCAACATTAATATACCTAATGTTTAGTAGAGTTATGTGAGTTAGGGCTAGAATTTTTTTTTTTAAATGGTTTAGTACAGGGTCTACAGGTTCCTAGTGATCCTTCCTGTTTTTCAACTTCCCAGGTGCTGGGATTACAAGGGTGCACCACTACACCTAGTTTCAATGTCTCAGTGTGCCCCGGGGGGTGAGGCTGGGGCCACGCTTGACAGGCCTGGGATTGAACCCTAGCCTCTGAGTCTGCCTATGCAGATGCTTTAATCCACTGAGCTATCTAGTCAGCCCTCAGGCATAGGATTTTTGATTCAGTTCCCTATCATTTTACCATCTGTGCCAGTATTATACTTTTACCAACAATTCCAATATTACATCACATTGAGGAATAAAAATAAAAAGGTGTTGGACTATTACAAACATTTCACTAGTCATTAATAATTACTCCATCATTGTGCTTTGTGACCAAAACATCTTCCAATATGAGACCACTGAAATTTGTTGGACTCCATTCAATTTTATGAAGTTCCAAAAGCAGGGGAAAGATTTCAGTCATACATACCTTCACCCTTTCATACACCTGGTATAATGAGGCACTGCTGTTTCACATAAGAGAGACTGATGCTAAGAGACCGTCTTCATTGCTGAGACAAAATACCCAAAGCCCACAATTTAAAGGGAGAAAAGTTTATTTTGGCTTATACTTTGTGGAGGTTTCAGTAGCTTGTAGAAGCTTTTAGTTTGTAGAGGTTTCAGTACTTCTTGTTGAGACACAATTGCCAACACCTACAATTTAGAAGAAGAAAAGTTTATTTTGGCTTATAGTTCGTAGATGTTTCAGTGCATACTCAGCTGGTTCCAAGGCAGAGCAGCACAACAGAGGCACATGACAGAAGAGAAACTGTAGCATGGTAGGCAGAAAGACTTCTTTCCTTTTTAGTCCATCCAGGCTCTAAGCCCAATGGCTAGTTCTGCCCATAGGCTGGTGGGTAAGTCCTTCATCCATAGGCAGAACTATGCAAAGCCAATCGGTGGGACCTACCAAAGCCCTGAGTGTGTGAGGCTTTAGGAGGACTTGTAGATATAATCCATATCAGAGGCAGTATCATTCTCTTGCTTTGAAGGTCTTTTCAAACATTAATGTATTAGACAACTCATCACATTACCCATTCATTCCTTTATTTTGAGCCTGTGTATTACTCAGCTGCATGGTACTATAATAAATACCTGAGGCAATTATTTATAAAGAGAAAAGGTTTATTTTTGACTCACTGTTCTAGAGGTTCCAATCCATATCTAGTGACTCCATGGCTGTGGACCTATTTTCAAAAGTAGTACATGGCAAGAGTATATAATTTTGGGGGAGCCAAGGGGCTCTGTGTCCAGCCATGAAGATGGCTTTCTGGCTTTCTGGAACCTAGAGAATGACCCAGAGCTACACTGAGGTTTTATTCAGTGGAGGAAGGGGAGTAGCTTGAGAAAGGGAATTGTGGGAAGGTGAGCACAGTGAGCTGGGCTAGGTAGGTGGCCTGCATTTATTTCCGCCATGTTCAGAGAGGATATGCAGAGGAAGTAAATTACTTATTTTATTTTTTATTACTTTTAATAAGAAAGTGGACAGTTTCAAAACACGTTAGTAGTACATTTCCCATATTTGATACAGTACATATTGTTGTACTCCTATTAGTTATACAGAGCATAGAGTGTAGACATTATGATTTTCCTAATCATTATTGGTATGAAAAAATTTTTTCTCATTGAACTAAGAGAAAATAGTTGTATATATAAGCCAGTGTTTGATAATTGGAGTCGGTCATTGGTAAAACTGGCAATGTTGGAAACTGTTGATATAAGCTTTTTACAGCTCAGCATTCTAATCTAGCTTTTTGTTTTATGCCTTGTGGTTAAATTTTTCTGCTGAGTGGTTAAGGGCAAGTTTAAGCAAGACCTGTATAGCAAAATATGTAACTTTTGTATCTCCCAAGGTCAGTCAGATCCCCTCAGGATTTACTTTGGTACCATGTACAGTGCTTTGTAGAACTGTTATTGGTGTCAGCCATCTGGATGAGTCATAGCCATTGCTTGATCACTTTACTCTCTGTGAAAGCCTGAGAGAATGTTTTGTCTCTAGGTGACTCTCCTTTGGCACACTATATATCTTCAGTCCCTTTCCTCTGTAGCCCTATAATCTCCTTGAACAGAAAATTTGGGAAACCACTGAGTTATAGGATATTATAGTACAGGTTCTCTTATGTCCTGAGTAGAGGAAGTAATTTATATTATGCTATTGAGGTAGTATCTAATATTTTGGGGGCCTGGTGCTTTAGCTCTGAAGTGTAATCTTTCAAGCCCCAAGAAGTCATAGCCTCTATCTCGAGGTTCAATCCCAGCTGACAGTATGGAGCTTTGGCTCTTCATCCTGTCTCAACCTAGCTCATATTGGAGAGCAGCAAGTGTTGGTTATCAGGGAAATACACATACCATCTTCAAAAATTACCACCAGTACCTTACCTAGACCAATATACACTGCTTAAGACCAATTGAAAGGATAATGAGAAGTCCTAGCCAGCTCTGTATATTTCAATATGGAAACAGAGTCAGGCTCAGTCAAAATGGAAACAGTCGTGCTTCTTTCAAGGGGAGCTGCTCAAGTGGTCCTCCACAACAGATGGGCCTTTTTGTGACACTATCCAGATCATAACAGCTATAATTTATTATTGCTAGAGTAGAACTACATTCACTGTTAACCTCAAATTTGTTAGATGGAGTGAAAATATAACTCATTCCAAATAGATCCTTAGGAATTCTGACATAAAAGACTAAAAGTATAGTTACATAATATCTTGCCTGGAAATTCTCTGTTCTTCTGTCAGTTGCGTTTGCAGCCAGCCCTGGAGGCATTGTGTCCATTCTCCTTCATGGAGTTGTGGTCATTTTGGTCCCTCTGTAGAATATCTTTCAGTAAACTGTGGAGAGTTGGCTTTATCATCATGAAATTCTTTAGTTCTTTGTCATGGAAGTATTTCAGTTCTCCACTGAACTTGAAAGAGAATCTTGCAGGGTATATCAGTCTGGGCTGTAATTTGTTTTCTTGCAAAACTTGAAGTACTTTGCTCCATGCTCCTCTTTTTTTTTTTTTCCATGCTCCTCTTGACTTGGTGGTTTGTAAAGAGAAATCTGCTGTTATTCTAATGGGTTTTCCTTTAAATGTTATCTGTTTTTTTTCTCTAACAGCTTTTAGTATTACTGTTCCTGTGCTGACTTTCTGGAATCTTGATTATTATGTTATCTGGGTGTAATTTTAATTGGGTTGATGTTATTTGGAGTTCTACATGTTTCAGTTACTGAATGTCAAATTGTTTTCCCATATTTGAGAAGTTTTCTGCTATCACTTCTGCCAATATTCTTTTTATATCATCTGTACAGATTTCTTTTTCATTGATGCCTATTAGTCTTAGTCTTATGTTGTTCATCTTTGCATCATCTTTCCAATGTTGAATTATTTCTTCATGCATCCTTGTTGTTTTTAAGAGATCTTTTCTTACCTCTTCACTAGCTGGAATGGTGTCTTTAAGGCTTGAAAGTCTATTTTCATTTCTATTGAAACTGTTTTGCCAGCTTGTGATTGAGGTTTTAAGTTCCTGTATAACACTTTGAATATGCTTCATACATTGTATTACTTTCCTATATTGTTCATTCAAGGATTCCATCATTTTTCTATTCTCTATTTTTCTTATCAGTGTCTTCTTTAGAGGCATTCAGTACTTCTTGTATTACAGGTATTATTTCTTTTTTCACTTCAGAAATTATTTCTGATTGGATTTCCTCTATACCTTTCTGCAGTTGTTTCTTTACTTAGGATGTTATTATTTCAGAGATTTCACGTTTGTGATTTCCAATCTCTTCTATATTATTGTCTCTTGCATTTGTTCTGGGTGGGCTCAGGGCCTGAGAGCACATTTTGTTCCTTCTCTTTGTCATTTTGTACAGCCCTGCCTTCTGAACTTTGGTGTAGAGCTTTGGTAGAGTTCTTACTGTAGCACCAGATTTGGATCTACCAAAGTTCATTCTCATCCAGGTGAGTGTGGCTTGGGTCTGGCTGCTGAGTTCCACTTCTTCTTGCTGCAGCCCTTGGAGGTGCACCTGCTGTGCCACTGTGGCAAGATATTCTGCTCCTGGATCAGCTGGGTGGGTCTTGTCTCTAGTCTTTCTGCCGGGAGTTCTGTGGCAGTTTCCTCATTGGGCCTGAAGTTTCTCTCACATGCTGAGCTTTGTTGCTGGGTCAAATGAGTTTCTGGTGAGCCCAGGGCTGTCTCACATGCTGGGCCTGGTTTCTGGGTAATGAGTTTCTGGCGGGCCGAGGGCAGTGTCACTGACATGCCAGGTCTGGTTGCTGGGTAATCTCTTTGTCTTAATTAAAGAAGAGAACATTGTTGTAGATCATAGGAGATCAGGATTCTTCTTATCATCTTGGCCTTTCTGCTATCTAAATCCTTCCAAACCAGGTTGAATATTATTTAGAGCCCTTACATGTTGAGTTGCTATCTCATATTGTTATCTCTTATTAAAAGTAATAAAAATTAAAATTAAAAAAAGAAAATAAATATCAAGTCACTAGTAGGGACTCCCATTACTCAACTTCTGTGTTTTGACTCAACAAAGTTAATAACTTCATAAAGAATAACCAGTATAGGGTTAAGTCCTTCTGTGTCAACACCATCAGTGTTCACTTTTTTCACCATTTCTTAGTAATTATGTAGAGATAGACACACACACACACACACACACACACACACACACACACACACACACACACAATTTCCTTCGAGGTAGCCCCATTCTTTTGGGAAACATTCTAGTCTTCATAATCCTTGTAGTCTTCAGCATAACTTTTTTTCTTTTGAAAATGTCTCTGATGCCAGGAGCTAGAATTTGGATCTTCCCTGTACATTCCTTCAGTAAAAAGCCCTGAAACTACAGGCTATAACTGCGACTGGTGATTGCTTCTTTTTTACTTAGCCCTTATTTTCATTTTAGATATTACAAATTTACAATCACTGGAGTTGCATATTTCTTTTTAATTATTATTTTTGCATTTTCTGATGAATGTAATAAGGTAGTTTCTTAGGAGTTATATCCAGCATTTCTAAATTTGGTAGATCACTTTTTATACCTGGCTGAAATACAAATATCATTTCATACCATAGATGATACTTTGGCTACTAAGACATAAGAGATTGCTCACCTTTGTTTTATTTTTATTGTTTTCCCAAAAGTATTTTAGTGATTAAAAGTCATTCTAACCTATAGTTCCTGGTCAGACTTTTACATTTTCATGTCAATTATGTGTGTCATAATTCATTTCTAACATCACCTGGAATTAGCACAAATCCTAAAGTTTTCTTTTTTGTCTTTTTGAGATGGGGTCTTGCTATTGCAGTTCAGGCTGACCTTGAGTTCACTTGTGTAGCCCAGGCTGGTCTTGAACTCACACCAATCCTCCTGCCTCAGTCTCCCAAGTGCTAGGATTACAGGCATGTGCCACTGTGCCCAGCCTAAAGTTTTCTTTTTTAATGTATTTGGTACATGTCTCATTACACAGTTTGGACTTGTAGTGATCCTCCTGTTTTAAGCCTCCCCAGCGCTAGGATTATAGGTGTGTGACACCACTCTGGGACTTGATAGCTGGCTCAGCATGTCCAGAGGCAGGCTGGTGAGACATGTGGTACCAGGGATTGAACCCCTATCCCTGTACTTGCCTAAGCAGGTACTTTAATCTGCTGAGCTATTTGGCTGGCCTAGTAATAGCTTTAAATAATATGTTTTAGGGAAGAAGTATTTAATCCTACTGCTTTCATTAAGTATGACCATGTGAATAAATAGGAATTTAACGCTACTCTTTGGTGCTGTTAGCTACTGTAAAGTCCAGAGTTAAATAATGTTTCATGAGATTCCACTGTAATTACTAATAATGTAGTATACTAATTAATGTTTTGCTTTTATCTTTATTTATTTACTTTTGTTACTTTTCCTTTAAGTAATCTTTCTCTTTGAGGCATCAACTGGAAAACCACTAGGTGATGGGAAACATCTTTCTCATAAGGTAATGGATGTTAGCTATTTCTAATGTAAATGACTACTAGTTATTTGTGATTTTTTTTCAAAATAGTTTTAAGGAGTAAAACAAATTAGTTTTATATTTTAAATAGTTGTTCATTTGCACATAAAGTATTTTAGTTAAAAATGTAACAAAGACTAAGCACAGATAAAATTTATAATAGGAGGTATTGTCTTGACCCTTTGCTGCTTTTCAGTAACATGTTCTATTTGATTAATTTTTTATCACACATAAAAGAAAATATAATATATATTTTTCCAAAATTCTTGCAGTTTTCTTATTGACCAGTCCTTAGCCAGCATTTTTGTTGTTTTAGGAATAGAAAAACTCATCTAAAAAGGACTCGAGTTGCTCATTAGTTTCTGATATTCTAGCCTTAAAGGTATCATTTCTCTGAGTGACTTGTTGGGGTCTAAATATACTTTTAACTTCATTAATGCTACTAGTGAGGTGTTATTGTACATTATGTTTTCCTTTCTTTTCCTGGTTTAAATTTTAATAGTGAATACATTCATATGATTCAGAAATCAAAAAAACATTAAAATGTATGTAATGAATGAGTTTCCCTGCTGTATCTATTAATCATAAATACAGTTCTCGCCGGGCGTGGTGGCGCACGCCTGTAATCCTAGCACTCGGGAGGCTGAGGCAGGAGGATTGGTGCGAGTTTGAGACCAGCCTGGGCTACAAAAGTGAGCTCAGGACTAGCCTCAACTGCATAGCGAGACCCTGTCTCAAAAAGACAAAAAAAAAAAAAAAATAAATAAATAAATAAATACAGTTCTCCATCAAGTAAGTACCATTGTTTCTCATACTTTATATATCCTTCCACAGATTTTTAGTGCATGTACAGACAAAACTGAGACATATTTTTCTGTTCTTACACAAAAATGTAGCATACAAATTCTGTACCTTGTTATTTTCACACAGTGCACTACTTTTGGAGATTTTTCCAAATTTGTGGAAGCATGTCTATGCCTTCCCTGTCATTTATCTCCCTGCCATATAATACAATACTTTTTTGATATATCAGCATTTATTTAATCTGTGCCCAGAGGATGGACATTTAAGTTGTATCCAGTTGTTTTACTGTTGTAGCATTGCCAAAGTGAATAACTCTTTGTATACATCTTCCTGCACTTGTTCTAGGCTAACTTGGCATTATGTCAAAAAATGTTGTTGTTGGCTCAAAAGAAATGACTGTTTGAAATTTTAATAAGTATTGTTGAATTGTGTTCCAAAGATAAAGATACAAGTTACTGTTTCTAAATAACCTCGCTTTTATAGTCCTTTGAATTAATACTATTAAAGCAGATATTTTCTCTTAAATCAATTTAATAAGTATATTAAAAAAAGTTTCTTAAATGTCAAGATATGGTCATTTCTGTTGGTGTTATTAAAAGTCATTTAATAAGGTTAACCTTTCATTTTAATGTTGTTACTCTTTAGCTAGAATTGTTTTCCTAAGTATGAGAATTTCCTAAATTGAATCTTTTTTTTTTTTTTTTTTGAGGTTCTGAGGATTAAACTCAGGGTCCTACACTTGCCAGGCAGGTGCTTATTCTAAGCTATCTCCCTGGCCATGAAATTTATAATTATCTATTTCCACAGTTCTTACTTCATTCAATTACTCAGACATTTTTGAATAATACAAATAATTTAAAATTTTTGCATTCAATAAAAAAATAGAAAATCACATCTCTCTTTATTTCATGTGTGAATAAGCCAAGATTTAAGATCTTCCCAAATAATAACAGAGCCCAAACAAAAACTCATTAAATGAATATTAATTAGTGAAGGGCAAGAAAGAAAATTCTAGTGAACATAAAACTACTTTGATCTCACACTGCAAAGTATGTGCATCTTTGATTTCTTTCAATAGTACTGAGGTTGAATTTAGGGTCTGATGAATACAACATAGCAGACCCTGTACCACTGAGCCATGTTCCTAACCTTGATTTTGAACTTTTTAGAAAAATTGTATTTCTTTACCGTTTTAAAAAATAAAGCAAGTTCTTTGGTAATGGTGATAAACCACTCATTATTATAAAAATTAATTTCTTTGAAAGATTTCCATTTTGAAAATACATTGGTATTTTGTGCATGTCTTGATATACATGGAACAAATTTGTTTTCTTCTTTAAAATATAAATTATAAAATCTAAGAAAAGAGCTAAATTTAAAAAAAATATACTTTGAACTGGTACTTTTCCAAATGGCATTCTCCATTTACCTATCATATGAGTCAAAAATGTAGATTTTTTTTTGTAACTTGGAAATGCTTCTTTTATAACTTGGAAAAAATCTTTTTTTTTAAATTTAAAACTATGATGTTAACCCTCTCCTGTGATGTTCACACTTGCTCACCCATTTACCCTGTCTAGTAAAGACAGGGCAAGAGGGCAGATGGGAGTATTACTCAGAGTAGGCAGTATCTGATTTACCAGTTTGGATAAAGATATATATTTATTTTGTTTTGTTTTTAAAGCTGTTATTTATTGTACACATAAACACAGTAACTTGGTGGTGCGATCATGATTATAACTGAATGTACACTTCTAACAAAGTCTTCACTTAATATCACTTAATAGCTAGCAGTCTGTGAAACCCCACTTAAGTTAGGCACTGTGACATGTGCTTGTGGTTTAGCTATTCAGAGGAGGCCAAGGCAAGATGATTGGGCCTAGAACTTTGAGGGTAGCTTGGCCAACATTCTAATTCATACTAGAGCATTTCCAAGTTATAAAAAAATTCACATTTTCAGGGCCAGGGAGATAGCTCTGTGGTACAAGTGCCGGCCTGCCAAGTGCAAGGTCATGAGTTTGAACCCCAGTCCCGCCAAAATAAAAAAAAAAGAAAAGTCATATTTTCAATTCATATGATAGGTAAATGAAGAATGCCATTTGGAAAAAGTGATGATCCGGGCCCGGCGGGATGGCGCAGTGGTCCAAAGCGCCTGCTTGGGGAAGCTTGGGTGGCTTCAGGGACCGTGGTTGGATCCCTGGCACCACATGCTGTGCCAGCCCTGCCCTCGGGGCGGGCTGAGCCAGCCATAAAAATGAATGAATAAATAAAGGTTCTGAAACAAGAATAAAAATAATAAATAAAAATTAAAAAATTCTAAAAAAAAAAAAAAAGGGATGATCTTAGAGTCAGGAGTCTGAGTTGTAAGTTTGAGACATGCTCAGTACTAGATTTTTCTAATAAAACCACTTAATGTCTGTGAGAGTCTCAATTGTATAAGTATTATATACATATATTTCCTGTTTAACAGGAAATGAACATGAAATAATTGTAAATTTAAGACTTTGGAAATATGATACTTACGCATATATTCCTTTTTTAAAAACTTAAAACTATGATGTTAACCCTCTCCTGTGATAGCCACACTTGCTCACCTATTTACCCTCTCTAGTAAAGACAGGGCAGGAAGGTAGATGGGAGTATTGCTCAGAGTAGGCAATATCTAAATATACATTTTTTTTTAAATTTTAAAATTTTATTTATTTATTTTTTTCTTGTTTCAGAACCTTTATTTGTTTATTCACTCATTTTTATGGCCGGCTTAGCCCACCACGAGGGCAGGGCTGGTGCAGCATGTGGTGCCGGGGATTGAACCGTGGTCCCTGAAGCCGCCCAAGCTTTCCCAAGGAGGCGCTTTAGACCACTGAGCCATCCCACTAGGCCCCAATATACATTATTTTATTGTAAAGGGATATTTATCCTTTGAGTTGTAGGCAAGTACAACTTTACTGCAGCTCTTGAATTATTAGAGTATACGGCAGTTTAAAATAAGATGATGGATATTTCACCATTATAAGTAGGAGCATGACATTTAAATAAGCTTTAGAAAAAGAAATATTCTTATAACTGAACTAAAAATGATCTTTACATCAAGCCCTAAAATTAATCCAACATTTATTTTTCTTGAAAATTTTAGAATGAAATTTTGGAACTTGCTCTGGATCAAAAAGGACTTACCAATGATAGAAAAATTGCCTTCATTGATAAAAATAGAGATCTTTATATCACGTCAGTAAAACGATTTGGAAAGGAAGAACAAATTATCAAACTTGGTAAAGTAATTTTAACTTTTAGTTATTGCTAATTTTCTTAGATGTATTATGTCATGTAGTTATTTTTACTTGAATGAATTTGTGGAAATATTTGGTCTCACATTTCAATAGCAAGTCTTCAGCTGCTGCAGTTTAATTGTCATTGAAAGAAAGATCTGCAAATTAAGAATATCATGGCTCTACATAGAGCATTCAAATATTTATAATTTTATGTGAAATTTTGCATATGTTCCAGCATTATACAATCAGAAAGTAGAAGCCGGGCGTGGTGGCTCACGCCTGTAATCCCAGCACTCGGGAGGCTGAGGCAGGAGGATCAATGCGAGTTCGAGACCAGCCTGGGCTACAAAAGTGAGCTCAAGGTTAGCCTGAACTGCATAGCGAGACCCTGTCTCAAAAAGACAAAAAAAAAAAAAATAATAATAATAATAATAATAATAATAAAGTAGAGACGTACCTCCCAGAAGTTGGATGAGATCTGTTTGTCAGCTGATTTTAAAGATGTATTTTTAATATTTATATTTTGGAATTAATAAACATTAATATTCTTTTTCAAATTAAGGAACAATGGTGCATACTTTGGCCTGGTGTGATACATGCAATATTCTTTGTGGACTTCAGGACACTCAATTTACAGTGTGGTATTATCCAAATACAGTTTATGTGGACAGAGACATTTTACCTAAAACATTATATGAAAGGGATGCAAGGTAACATTTATGGCATCGAATTCTGTATTGTGGTAAACATAACTCTGACAGAGTCATTTTTTGTCTCTTATTTCAGTTCTGTAATCAGACTTAAGTAAATTGCTCAACTAAAACTAACTTAATGGGATTTAAATGATTCAACAAGTTGAAAATATTGTATGAACTACTTACCCCTTCTGTGAATATAATTTTCAAGTTTAATATTGTTTAATAATAGTTCATATTTTTTTCAGTGTGATTTAGTGATTTTAATGTAGGTACTCTGAGATTTTTCAGTGATACATATAGCTTCATGATAATACATAACACTCAATTAGCACTGATATTAAGATTTTCAAGAATATATTGAATATAAATTGAAATTTTAGTTGATATTAAAATGAAAAATGAAGTTACTAAAAATCTTTTAAGTAATGTAAATGCTTCATAAAATCTTACATATTTATATTCCTAACTTTTCTAATAGAAGATCCTTTAGCCTTAACTATTAGATAATAAAGACTATTTAAATCTAAACCTTAGCTTGGTTTCCAAATCCGTTTTGAGTTTGTTTTTAACATTCAAGTTTAGCTGTCTCATTAGAATTATTTCTTTCTTACTAAAACAAAATCAAAATATTCAAGTTTTCAACCTTAGGAAAATCAGAGAGATATCAAAATAAAACAACTTATTCTAAAGAATTACTTTACAAAATTACTTTAAATGAAAATAATGTCCTTATTTAAAGTTTATCTCTTTTTACTAATAAATAATTGAAAATAACCTTGGAATTCAGCTTAATTTTTGTTACCTTGCCTCATTAATATGTTTAAAAACATAAGCTAACTTATTCACTGCCATTATCTTTTTTTTTTTTTTCCCTCCTAGCCTACCTCACTGCCATTATGTTAAGACTCAGGAAATAGAAAAATATTCATTTGTATTCCATCACCATAACACATACCTGAGATAATTATCTTAGAAAGAGCAAAGTGCCATTTTGGTTCACATTTTTAAAAGTTCCAGTTCACAGTCAGTTGGTCCTGTTGCATTTAAGCCTGCGGTTATGTAGCACATCGTGGCTGTAAGGTGTGATAGAGCCAAACCTCTTACCACATGCCCAGGAAGGAAGATTCAGAAGGGGCTGGAGTCTCACTCTCCCCTTCAAGGGTTTGTTTCCACCTCATCTAAAACCTATCATGTAGGTTCTAGGGTCTCCCAGCAGGACACCCTGAGGAGCAAGTTTCTTCGACAGAAACTTCAGATCTAAATTACAGCAAGTGGTCACTTCAAAATGATGACCTTAGGAATAGTTTTCAAACACATAGTAATTTTTATTCTTTTACACTGTTGTTTTATTTTGCTTCAAGTACAATATTTTAATATATAAAGTCAGATACAAATGTTTTATTTGAATAACATTCTTTAAAAATAAAATTTTCTTATAATTAATTAAAATAATCTTATGTTGAGTAAGACAACATTTTTTAAACCTTATGATAAAATCATCCAAAATTCCTTATAGTTAATTAGGGAGAGTTTATTTTGGGATTTGTGTCTGTCTGTCTTAATTTAGGGGTACGTTCCCCAAATTCTTGCTCAAAATAAAACCTTGAATTGTCCTTTGCCTTTTTTTGGTAACAGTGAATTTAGTCAAAATCCCCATATTGTGAGTTTTGTTGGAAATCAGGTAACTATAAGAAGAGTGGATGGCTCCCTGGTACATATTAACATACCACCGTATCCTGGTATTCTTCATGAATATGTAAGCAGTTCAAAATGGGAGGATGCTGTAAGGCTTTGTCGCTTTGTTAAGGTACTTTACACTTCAGATCTATATTTGTGTGTGTTGTCTGTAGGCCTAACTTTGTGTAATCTGGGTAATGATAACATGTAAGGGTTAGAAAATTGTTAATAAGGCCGTATCTTTTGTTTTATAAATGAATACAAAGGAATAGATGTTGCTCTTTGAAAAACTTAAAATTTGACCAGCAGTTTTTCCATACTGGCATATACAAAAATCTGTGGAACTTCCTAGCTAGATTCACTGATGCTTACATGTAACCTAGCCACTTGGGAGGCTGAGGCAGGAAGATCACAAGTTGAAGGCCTGCGTAGTCAACTTAATGGAACTTATCTGACTTACTTTTCTGTCACTACTGAGACAAAACACCTGATACTGGAAGTTAAAGGGTAAAGGGTTATTTAGCTTATAGTTTGTAGAGGTTTCAACTCATGATTGGCTGGTCCTAAGGCAGGCTGGCTTGGCAGAAAATAGTTCATGGCACTAACAGGGAACAAAAGCAACATGGGTCCTTAACCCTTTTATATAGTGTATCTGGACTCCTGAGAGGAGAACCATATTAAACCAATCAGTGGATGGGTTTAGTAATCATGCATCCTTAATCCTAGTAATGCACACACTAGACTCCAGACACCTCTAAAAAAGACCTATCTAAGACTGCATCAGGCTTTAGGTGGACACTAGACCCAAACCACAACAAAACTTGAAGAAGCTAGGATGTATCTCAGTAGTGGAGTGCTTGCCTGGTATGCACAGTTGACCAGTCCATTCCCCAGTTACATCACCACAGAGATCTCAATTCACCAGATCTGTGTTAAGGAAGTCTGTGCAATATTTTTTAAGTTCCTCATGACTTTTGTACAGCTTATGTTAAAATCTACTTAAGTCAACATTTTCCATGTTGAGTTCAGTGTTTTCTAAAGGTACTTGAGCATATACCTCTTTTAATAAATATCAGCTAATATTACTTAGTATGCAGTATTGTGAGATAATATTTAGATTTGCCTAACAGTGAGTTATTGGTAATAATTTACCATAGTGTCATTTTCTCAAAACCTCACTATTTCTCTGGTTACTTCTATGGTTATATGGTTACTCTGGTTTTTGTCACTGCATCAGAAAGACTGGATATTTATTTTAAATTAAACACTAAATTCTTAGTGAAAAAAATGTATATACAAAATGGTTGGGATAGATATACAGCTACTTTCTCTTAGTTCAATGAAAAGAAAGGAAAGAAAAGAAAGAAAGGTTTGTACTAATATTTTTTAGACAAGATATCTTGTCTACATCTTGTCCTCTGAACAGCTACTATGAAGACAACAATATGCAATGTATTAATTATTGTAACTGTCCTACTAACCTGTTTTGAAACTCTTTCGTTGCTATTTTTTCTCATTAAAGTGAATAAACATTTTTAAAAATAATAGTAAAAACTAAATTCTTGGGCTGGATGTATAGTTTGCTAGCACATGGAAATGTTTGGATTCAATCTCATAAAATCATAGAATCATAGAATCTCATAGAATCATAAAAATAAACAAATCTTTGACAATTAGAAGTAAACATGTTTAGAAAAATTTATTTGGAAGGAATGTGCTGTGTATTCCTAATATATTTTAATAAAATAGCCACAATGAAATTTCTACGTTTTTAATTAGTCTTTTTCAGCGCTATAATTTTTTCTTTTTGAAATTGACTTATTTTATTCTGAATATTTATATCACTGTTTATTATCAGGTAGTTCAGCCATGTGGTTGAGACAATATTTTATATTTTTTTTTAGGAGCAAACTATGTGGGCTTGTCTGGCTGCTATGGCAGTTGCTAATCGAGATATGATTACTGCAGAAATAGCTTATGCAGCCATTGGTGAAGTAAGTGAATAATGTTTACATTAATGAACATGTGTACGTTTTTACTCACCATAATTTGTAATGTTTCTTATTTATTCAAATACATTTTTCTAGATCGACAAAGTCCAGTACATCAATTCTATAAAAGATCTTCCATCTAAAGAATCAAAAATGGCCCACATATTACTGTTTAGTGGGAATATACAGGAGGCTGAAATAGTACTTCTTCAGGCTGGCCTTGTTTATCAAGCAATCCAGATCAATATTAATCTATATAACTGGGAAAGGTAATAAAAATGTTTTTCTTATTTCCAAAATTTGACCTCATTCTTCCATCTATGACTTAGCAACTTTATTATTATTATTTCTTTCATTTTTATTTTTTCGGAACCAGGGATTTAACTCAGGTCCTTGCACTTGCCAGGCAAGTGCTTATTTTACTGAGGTATCTCCCCAACCCCGAGCAACTTTCAGTTTTCAGAGTATATAATAATTTTGTAATACCACAGAATTTTTGTATTTATATTTATGGGCAATTTGGAATTAAAGATGTATGCCTTTTCTGAACTTCTAATTGATTAGAAGTTAGGGTATGAAAGTGAAAGAAAAGTGTCTACTAAATTTTTTATATTAGTATTGAGAAGTTGGTAGTCTTATTATCATATACACTTAACCAAGGAAAATTTGAAATACGTGTAAAATGATAAATGACAATAGTTTATTAAATGTATGTGGAACTCATGAGAAAGTTGAATCATATTTGTAATTTTGAAATCATCAGCAAATAGATAGTAGTTGAAGCAAGAAGATTAGATACAATTAACTGTAAAATGTGTAAAATCAAAAGGTATCAACTGCATATACAGAGTAAGTGAAAGGAGGGAAATCTACCAAAAATTGGTACCATAAAGCAGCCAGAGGCAGAAAGAAGAAGAGCCAATGCAGAGTTGTGGTGTTTTAAGAAGAAAGGATTTATACTAAAGAGTGGTCAGTGGCAACCTTTATTCCTTCATTTGAGACAGATGCTTTTAGACAGAGTAGCAGTGCTGTTCTCTGACACTAAGTTTCTTCTCATCTCTCAGGTTTTTTCTTCCAGTGAACAAAATTGTGGCACCTATTGGCATACTTTTCCATGTTCAAATTATCTTTCATAATGTTTCTTTCTAGAATAAAAATAACTAATGTCTCTTTAATTTATAGGACTGTATTGTATAACTTCCCTAGAATTTATGTACATGTACTAACTCTACACAAGGAATATAAATATTATATATGTACTGCGTATGTGTACAAAAAAGAGGGGGCGGGGAGGCAGCTTAGTAGAATAAGCACTTGCCTGGCAAGCACAAGGTGCTGAGTTCATTTCCCAGTAGCTCAAAAAAAAGGCAGGGAATCAAGAGATGGGGAGGGGACAGGGAATGAAAAAAGAATTAAGATGTGTTACGTACACATACCAGCTTCTCACAAGGAATATGAATGTGTACTAATAAGACTAGATTAAATACTTTTTAAAAATATATGTAACTATCCTTTGCTATGGTAAAAGTAAAAATGTCATATGGCTACTTTTTTATTGGTCTCTTATAGTCTTTTTATTATGCTCTAATGACCTAAGCTATTCATAATGTGGCCACTGTCTTTTTTTTACACAACTCATGAAATGCATTTTTGTTTCTATAAAAATGAATAGCTATTGTCCTCATTCTTAGTTAGCTAATTATGTGTTTGGTATGCAGCTCAGACCCTTAGTCATCCTCCTGTCTCAGCCTCCCCATTGCTGGGATTACAGGTTCATGCTACCACACCAGTATTGGTGACCAAGTGGGACCAGCTTGGCACTGGGGATTGAACCCAGGTCGTAGCGCTTGCTTAAGCAGGCACTTAGTCCACTGAGCTATCTCACTGGCCCTTTGTCTAAAATTTTTTTATGACCTACAAAGTTTAAGAAAACCAGTTTAGGAAGAGGAGGAGTACTAATCTAAAAGTCTTTTTAATTAATAGAAAACATTTTAATTTATGTATTTGGTACAGGGTCTCACTCTACAGCTCATACTCATAGTGCTCCTACTGTCTCAGCCTCCACAGTGTTGGGATTACAGGCATGCGCATGCCTAGGTTTGGTGGCCAGCTGGGTGACTGGCTGTGGCCCTGGGGTGGGGCCAGGATGGCATGCAGTACCAGGGATCGAACTTGGATCCTTGAGCTTGCCAGGCAAGCACTTAGACAACTGAGCTATCTCCCTGGCCCTAGAAAATTATGTATATTATTACTAAGTTGTTTCTTTTGTACTTATTGTTGTTGCTGTGGGGGTTATGTTTTGTTGGTGGTGATGTTTTGTTTTTTTAATGTATTCGGTGCAGAGTCTCACTACGTAGCTCAGACCATAGTGATCCTCCTGTCTCAGCCTCACCTGCACTGGGATCACAGGTGTGTGCCACCACACCTGGACTCAGTGGCTGCCTCATTGCACCTGGGGGCAGGGCCGGCATACCATATGTTGCCAACAATCACCTATTTTGTTTTCTTTTGGTTTGGTTTAGTTTTTTTTTTTTTTTTTTTTTTTTTATAAAAGATCTTGCTTTTTAGTTCAAAAACTCACTATGTAGTCCAGGCTGGCCTTGAACGCACAGCAGTCATTCTTCTGTCTGAGCCTCCCAAGTATTAGGACTATAGGCATGTTCCCACAAGCCCAACTTTGGGAAAAAATTTATGTTAGTTAATTCTAGACAATACTGTTCACATTGTATTCTAAACTGTGCTGTGCAACAAACCCCCAATTTTTTTTTTTCATTTATGTATTTGGTATAGGGTCTCACTATGCAGCTCAGACTTGTAGCGATCTTCCTGTTTTCAGCCTTTCCAGCACTGAGACTACAGGTGCGTGCCACCATGCCCAGGCTTGGTCACGGCTCAGTGTGCCAGGGGGCAGAGCGGGGACCAGCAGGGCATGTGGTGCAAGGGATCAAACTCTAGTCCCTGCACTTGTCAAAACAGGTGCTTAGTCCACTGAACAAACCCAAATCTTGTTTTTACCTTAAAATTTACAGTCTAATAGGGAATTCTGCTGTGTTGCCATTGATAATAGTAAAGCTTCTATTTAAATGGTTATGAGGAATTGTACTGACTTCCTTGTTTGCTTGCTTGCTTTTTTAGCAGGGGAGGTTTGACCCAGGGTACTAACTTTTATTTGTAATTATTTATCTTTGCAGATATGTATGTTATCTTTCTCCCTTCAGATTTTATACTATTTGAAAGATAAAAGTATTTCATAGTATCTATGTGTAGTATTTAATATTTGTGCTTTTAGTGTCTATACAATAACCTTAATTATTTTTCATTGCTCTTCTTCTTTAAACGTGTTTTGGGTGTAGATAACTCATAATGGATGAGTAATTGTCAGAGTAGGAAGACAAGGATGTTTGCCTCTGATACTTGGTAGCCTATTGTATCATCTGTGAATATTTTTTATACTTAATTGATCTAAGTGGAGCATATTGCTTTTTATTTTTTCCAAGTATAGAAATGCCTTGGGATCTGGATCTTCATGTTTGTTTTTCTACCTTATAAAATATTCAGTCCAAGGCTAGGAGTGTTGATCATTGATAGAGTGCTTGCCTATCATGTGTGAGGCCCTACGTTTTATCCCTGGCACTGCAAAAGAAAAATAAGAAACTGCCAGTTTTTGGAATAAGTATGCCATGTGACCATGCTTATTCTTTGTTGGAGACATCAAACTTCCCCACAATCCCTCTGTACTGCCCACTATACCCACTTAGTCTTTCTCCAGTTCCTAGCTAGTGACTCTTTGCCTTAAGATTGTTAGAGATCAGGGAGCGAGCAAGCAAGAGAGGTAAAGAGAATTTAATGAGGAAAGAGAATGTATCCTTGGTGTTCACCTGCCTCTGTCCATGATTCTTTCTTATATCTAATCATGAGCCTGCAGGTTCATCATATGCTAGTAGACCTGTAGGTCAAAATGATAACAATCAGGGCAGTTGTTCCAGAATTCTGATTACCTTCTACACACTTAAGATCTCCAGATATGTGTCCCTCATTTTGCCCATATTAGTTCTCAGAATGCAGTTATTCAACTGCATTTCCATTAGATGGCTCACATTTTAAGTTGAAATTTATGTTTATTCTTTCTGTTCCTTTTGTAAGGCAACTTATCCTTTCACTTTTTTTTTTTTTGGTCTTTTTTGAGACGGTCTTACTATGCAGTTCAGGCTGGCCTTGAGCTCAGTTTTGTAGCTCAAGCTGGTCTCGAACTCACACTGATCCTCCTGCCTCAGCCTCCCAAGTGCTGGGATTACAGGTGTGCACCACTATGCCTGGCTGTCCTTTCACTTTTGACATTTTCCTTCCCTTTCTCCTGTATTGTCAACCCTTTCCCTACACAAATACCTCTGACACAAATACCTCATGCACTCATCCACTTCACTGTTGGCATCCTTGTCTATGTTGATCTCTTTAAATGTACTTATTGGAAAGGGCTGTCAGGTGGGAATGATTAGAATGGGGTCTTTGGAATCAGATTTAGGTTTTATTACTACCTTTATAATCTTAGAAAAATTACCAAATCTCTAAACTTCAGTTTATATTTAAAATGGTAATATTAATAATTACTTCAGGCCTAGGCCTGAAGAGCCACAGTGCAGTGGTCGGATGTGGCTGGCTGGTGCTTGAGGAGTGGGAAGGGTGGTCATGCGCTCACACAGCGGGTCGCTGAGGGCCGGGTTGTCGCCCTCAGGTGTGCCTGCAGTGGGATGGAGCCAGTGGCCGAGGCCCGGCCCGGCCCGACCTGGCCCCAGAGCTGAGTCCGGAGGAGGAAAAGGCCACTAAGCAGTTTCTTGAAGAGATTAACAAGAAGACCATTCAGTACAATGTTTCCCCACTGTCCTGGAATGTGGCTGTCAAGTTCCTCATGGCCAGGAAATTTGATGTGCTCAGGGCCATTGAGCTGTTCCACTCCTACAGAGAGACACGATGGAAGGAAGGCATTGTAAAGCTGAAACCTCACAAAGAATCTCTCTGTTCTGAGATCCTTAATGGGAAGTTCACCATCCTAAATGTGCAAGGCCCCACAGGAGCTACCATCGCCCTCTTCACTGCCAGGCTGCACCATCCCAACAAGTCAGTCCAACACGTGGTCCTCCAGACACTGTTTTACTTGATGGACAGGGCTACTGATAGTTTTGAAACTCAAAGGAATGGTCTGGTGTTTATCTATGTCATGTGTGGTTCTAATGATGCCAACTTTGAGCTAGATCTTGGCAAGAAAGTCCTCAACCTGCTGAAGGGAGCATTTCCAGCCTGCTTGAAAAAGGTGCTGATTGTGGGTGTACCCATCTGGTTCCGAGTGCCCTACTCCATCATCAGCCTTCTCTTGAAGGACAAAGTGCGGGAGAGGATTCAGATACTAAAGACATCTGAGGTTACCCAGCATTTGCCTAGGGGGTGCCTTCCAGAAAACCTGGGTGGATATGTCAGAATCGACCTCTCTACATGGAATTTCCAATTCCTGTCCCAGGTGAACAGCCACCCAGATCTATTCAATGAGATCATCCTATCCTCTTTCCCTCCTGCCTTAGACAGGGACTCAGTACATGTTCTAGGTCCCCACGCTATGACTATCCATGAGCTGGTGTACTATGTTAATACTACGCAAAAGCAGGGGATCTATGAAGAGAACGAAGACATTCATCGGGAGAACCCCGTTGGCACTTTTCACTATTCCATATCTCCAGGAAACCTAGAGAAGAGTCACTGTGGGGACGGCCCCTGCCTGGACCAAACTCAAGTGAAGCTGACAAAACGAAGTGGCCATACTCAGATTACATCATGGACAGCTATAAGCAGCAGAATGCTTACATCAGTACCCAGGGCCCTTTGGAAAACACCTATCGTGACTTTTGGTTCATGGTGTGGGAGCAGAAAGTTTTGGTGATTGTCATGACCACATGCTTTGAGGAAGGTGGCAGGAGGAAGTGTGGCCAGTATTGGCCTCTAGAGAAGGACACTTGAATCCGATTTGGCTTCCTCACAGTGACCAACTTGGGTGTGGAGAACATGAACCATTATAAGAAAACACCACTTGGAATTCACAACACAGAGGAGAGGGAGAAACGCCAGGTGACTTATTTACAATTCCTCAGCTGGCCAGACTATGGCATCCCTTCCTCAGCAGCATCCCTCATTGACTTCCTGAGGGCCATCAGGAGCCAGCAGAGCCTGGCCATCAGCAGCATGGGTGCCTGCTCCAAGCGACAGTGCCCTGAGTAGCTGCCCATTGTAGTATGCTGCAGTGAAGGCATCAGCAGGACAGGTACTTTCTGCTCACTGGACACCTGCCTGGCACAGCTGGAAGAGCTTCACACCCTCAATGTGTTCCAGACAGTGTCACACATGTGGACTCAGAGGGTCTTCAGCATCCAGACCCCCAAGCAGTACTATTTCTGCTACAAGGCCATCCTGGAGTTTGCAGAAAAGGAGGGCATGGTGCCTTCTGGCCATAACCTGCTGGCCATGGAGGGTCAGTAATTACCAACTCAGTTTCCTTCCAGCTGGCCAGCCTCCCTGGATGCCGCTGAGCCTTTAGGTTGCTGTTGGTTGTGCCAAAGCCATGATGAGCTTCCTGTGCCTCCCAGTGCCTGCGTGCACGCAGGACAGCCTCTTCCTTCTGCCAGATCAATGTATTGGGGTTGCCACGAGAAAGGGCCAGCAGTGACGTGTTTTTAACTCCTAGCACCTGCTATTGAACTGTGCCTAATTAAAACCAAATTGTGGCTATTGATACTTACCAGGGCCCCAAGGCAGTAGGCAGGGACCTCGTTGCCCTCCCAATGCCATTCTTCTGGATGGAGGTCTCCTGTCTCTCCCTTCCCTTGCTAGGATTTTGGTGGGGAGATTTGAGAGCATTAACTTCCTTCTCAGAGAGCTTGACCAAGTTACATATTCTAGAGATTGCCTGAGTGCCAAGCATGTTTATGCATAGGGTGTGTATAGTATGGTCTCCTCCATCCTTCCATGTGTATGCATGTGCATATGTGCACTTCTGTGTCTGCGTGTTCATAATATATGTGATGCGTGTTCATATGTATGCGTGTTCATAATATATGTGCGTGTTCAGAATATATGTGATAATATGGTCATTTTCTGTAAATACATATACACACACATCTCTGTAGACATTGCTAGGGTTCTATGATGAAGCTCAAGGCTCTTCGCTTCTTGGACTCTGCTTTTACCTGGACTGGCTAGGGTGGGACACACACACCTGTCCTCCTTGCTCCCACTCCTCTGGATTCTGCTCATTGGAACCAAGAATACTGGTTTGTGGTGACACTGATGTACTTCAGCATGGGTAGCCCTTATCTAACAGCTTTTCTCCATTTACTTTTCTGATTTGGGGGCCAGACCTCCACTGTGAAGCCAGGCCTTCCTTTTCCTTTTTCACTCTAGGGATGGAAGATGGGGTAGAGATGAACTCACTAAGCAGGCAAAGTCAAAAACAATCGGTACAAAGTCTCAGCAAGATAGGAGGGGAGCAGGAGGTGAGGGAGAAGTCCACCATAGAATGCCTCCCAGAGTGATAAGCAGGCTCTTTTCTCGTCCCCTAGAGGTTCCTTGCCTAGGTGAGACACCCATTTTTCTATCTGCCAGGTCCTAATTGGATGGACTTTGTGTCAGGTATAAGCATACTACCCCAGCTAGTGTCCCCTCAATCACTGTCTCTTGTGACCCACCTGTCCCCTCCTGCTCTTAGCCACCAGCCTGATTTGCAGGGATGGAATCAGGAGTTCCCAGTGTTCTATATCCCAGGAGAGTCCCTAAAGCCTCCCAAGCCCCCCCCCCCCCATAGAAATGAGGTTGGCAGCTGATCAGTAATTTTATACTGTAATAAGCTCTTTGAATGTATATATTCTTATTTTTAAATCATTTTATTTTGTATTTAACATCAATGGACTGAGTCAAATTCAGTAATAATTGTAATGTTCATATTCAATATCTTACAGTGATACAGCTTCGTATATACATATAAATATACCAACATGATAAAAAAATGTACTTCAAGGTTTGTTATCAGATTAAATAAAATAGCATGAGAAAAATCTCTGATCATGCTACCTGACACACAGTAAATCTTTAATAAATGATTTGTTTCTTGTTCTTTAATGTTTGTTGAGTACCTCTATTGTGCCAGATGTAGGCTTTAGGGCCACTGCAGTAAATAAAATCAGTGAAACTATGGGTTGTTAAATGTGATTATATAACTGTAACTGACATAGTTAAGATTAAAAGGTAGAAGTAGGAAGGAATATACATTAGATTTGATACAAGAATCAGTTTGTAACAGCATGCACTGAAGAAAGGCCCTTCATTGCTAACCAAGTCATAAGATGTAGGGCATATGGTATATAGCTCTGAAGTTCAGGAGATCTCACAGAGATTGAGGAAAGGCCACTGAGGCAATGATCAGGCTGTCTAGAAGAAAGAGGTCATCAGTGTAGCTAAGAACATAGCTTAGCATAAGAACTTGAAGAACAAAAATAATCAAAGTATATTATATGCACATAAAACTTTCCCATAAATGAATATCACTATTCTGTATTGTACATATACACTGATAAAAAGGATTTAAAGAGAAATAAGCTCAACTCTGCTGAATACCAACATTGAAAGGTATAGTTTACTAGGAGAGTACAGGAAAAGAAATTGGGAAGTGACAAAAAGTTGAAATTTTAAAAATTGTTACTATGGAAAAATATCAAATACACACAAAAAAGATTGGTGTAAAAAATGACCTTAACACCATTAATATTAGTACCCATTAGTAATTAGCAATTTATGGGCAATTGCTTCTCTTTCTCCACCCCCTCCCCTTTTTATTTTAAAGCAGAGCCTAGTCATCATATCATTTTATGTGTACATATTTCAGCATGTATTTATAAAAATTTTTAAAATGTAGGAGAAAAACAATTCCTAATTCTTCCCCACATTCTCTAGTGCTATTGTCTAAAGTCAAGCAAGGGCTATCAGTATGTTTATCAGCCAGTTCAAATGTAACATATGCAAATACAAAACAAAATAAAATGTCTCATTAAAGAAATAACATGTTAAAAAAAGTTTTAAGAATGTAGCCCAAATACGACCATACCTTGAGAAGTTAACATTACTTTTATTTGGTATTTCTGTTTTACTGCTGTTAACAGCCATTGGTGGTCACTGTCCAGATGTATTAAGTAAGTGTTTAAAATAATTTGATTCTGACATTCTAGGATAGAATTTAAATACTGGATAATAAATAGATTGCTTTTAAAATCCTTGGATTTCAAATGTATTTAGTAGTTTTAAATTTGTTCCTATGTGTTATTTTATTTGAGAAACATAGCCTTTACGCTTCTTTCATAGTCCAATTTGAAAATGGCTTTCTACTTTGTAAGAAACAGCTCCTAAAAAGTTGTAAGAAGGCAGATTATTGCTTGATATCCTTCGGACTTTTGGTGGTGGTCTGCTTTCAAAAATTGAAATTAAGAGAAGTAGGAACTAGAAGCCCCAGATAGCTGTATTTATTTTATATATAAGTACTTGCAAAAGTAATTTCTAAAAATAATGTCTTTAAAAAATAGTAATTTCTTTTGCTGTAGTGGTGGTACTTGGAATTGATTGAATACAGGGCCTGTGCAGTGAGTTGCATCTTTAGCAATTTAAAACTTCTTTCTTTTGAGCCAGTTCAAGTTCATAAATTATCCAGGTTTGGCTTGTACCTGCAATCCTTCTGCTTCAGCCTCCCAGGATATTGAGACAGGTATGTGCCACTATACCCAGCTAATAAAAATAATTTCTAACTTCTTAGTAATACAAAATGATTTCACTTTATTCAAATTATGCAGAGATCATAGTTTGTTTCATTTTGTTGTTTTGAGATGATTTCTCACTGTGTTGTCCAACCTAGTCTCAAAGTCCTGAGCTCAGTTGATCCTGCCTACTCAGCCTCTTATGTAGCTGGGACACAGACATCTGCTGCCATGCCTGCCTAAAAGATCATTACTTTGAAATTGAACATCGTTTTATATAACTTCCTTCTATTTAAAATACATGGATTTATTCTAGTCCTAGAATCTAATGTCACATTTGTTTGGTTGCCAAATAACCATTTTAAAACAAGAGACATACTGTTCCCAAACTTCTTATATAATTTGGAGTAAGTTCCCTCCTAAATGTGGCAAAGAAATATTCTTTACCCAGCGCATCCTTTTAGAGAACATTTAAAATAGTACATTATCACTTAAGTGTTTTTTTAGCCAAATTTTCCAACCAGATAATTAATACATATTTTATTAGTATTGAAGGACGATAATGATATCTAATACTTAGGATATAGCATCTAACTTTGGGAGCAGGCATCATCTGTTCTTTCTGCAAAACAAAATGTATTGATATTTCCATACCAAATTATGCCTTTGGAAATTTTGGAAAGCTTCAGATTAGAATAGTTGCTTATGTCTTTAGAACACTTGCAGTTCTGCACTATCAGGATCTCCTTCTTCATCATGTATAATAGGGTACAGAAAGAATGATTTGCCTGAGTCCATACTTATACACTGCTGAACTTAGAGCCTTACAAATGTTATTACACTTGTACCTAGATGTCTCCTAAAGCTTCATGTGGTCAGAGGTAGGCTTTTCAGAGGTGGCCAAATCTAGAGTGTAGAATGCAGAAATTAAGAATGTGACAGTGGAATTGGTTCTTGGTGTGATGCTAGGATTAAGGGTGCCTTATATGTATTATATGTAATACATATATGGTATAGTATATGTAATAGCAGTAATAGTATATATTAATATGCTTTTATAACATAATTTTGGTTAACTTGGCATTACTATCTGTATTATACATTATGTACATTCATTATTTTTTCCTGTGTCTTTAGTATCTCAATTGTTCATCAACTGTCAATCAATACATGCAGCATATCTAAAATACTTTTCAAAGTGACTAGTTTGGTTAATATGGGAAAAACCAATGTGTACTAAGAATAAACTAGATTTTCCTATTTAAGGACAGGTTGCAAAGTATGCGGTCAGTAATAAGTTTTGTCTAAAATAACATAACCATTGGATCTGGGGCCTGCCAGGATGGCTCAGTGGTCTAAAGTGCCTGCAGTCGGCTGCAGGGACTGCAGTTCGATCCCCGGCACCACATGGTGCACCAGCCCTACCCTCAGGGCAGGTTGAGCCGGCCATAAAAATAAATAAACAAACAAAAGTTCTGAAACAAGGGAAAAAAATAAAATAAAAAAATTCTTTAAAAAATAAAATAAAATAACATAACCATTGGATCTGATAAATTATGAATGGACTACTTAGGAGTCATATGTCAGAGAGCAAGAGAACTTGAGAAATAGTGTGCTTTTGACTATCAATGATGAGTGTTACCTGTACTTTACAAGAAAACAACCAGATATTATGGGAGTGCCTTATTCCACTGGGCAGTTGTTGAGTCATGGATAGGACTGCAGTGGTGAGGTGCTGACCTGTATGTACTTATACAAGTAAGCCTTGACTTGAGTATTAACTTGTTTATTTCCTTAAAAATTACCAACAATGTTTTCAGTGTTGTATCTCTGTTCTCATTGAATCACTTAGTTCTCTTCAAATAAAATATTACTTTAAAAATACCTCAGTTGCATAATCGATTTAAACAGCTGCTTAACTTTGTCTAAGCTCAAATGACAAAAGGCTTTTGTCAGACTTTTAATTCCAATTTATTTATAAGGTTTTAACTTTTATAGTAATAACATAAAGCTATCAATTTTTTTCTTTTATATATTTAGTACAGGGTCTACAGGGTCTCACTACACAGATCAGACTTGTAGTGATCTTTCCTGTTTTTCAGCCTCCCAAGCGCTGGGATTACAGGTGTGCCACCACACCCAGTCTCAATGGCCCTTTCAGCACACCCTGGAAGGGGGACCAGCATGGCAGGCTGAGGATCAAACCCCTGGCCCCTGTGTCTGCCTAAGTAGGCACTTTAATCTGCTGAGCTATCTGGATGCTCCAAGAGTATCAGTTCTGAACTGTGCAAATTCATTCTCAGATTGATGATAGGGACAGTTGAATTCAAATGAAATTAATGCATTTGAATTTTATGGTTTCCAAGTTTTTTAGTGAACATTTGCGACATGTGGCATCTGCAGTATTTATCAAATAGAAATGAAACTGATACCTCCCTTCCATCAATATGTAGGCTAGTGGAGGGAACAGACTCACTTATAACACAGTATAAGCAGGACTGTAATAGCTAATATGAAACATAAAATTTGTTTATACAAGAAGGGCTGTCAGGAAGCAGGAGTTGAATCTGGACCTTAAAGAATGGTGATTTGCAAGATGAGTAAGGTGAAAATGATATTTTGTAGTGCAGGATAAGCAGAGGAAAGCACCATTTATCCTTTTCCCTAATTGTGAAACTACTGTTTATGCAGTTTGACACAAGCAATACTGATAACCTGTTTTATTTCTCACAGGGCACTAGACTTGGCTGTAAAATACAAAACACATGTTGATACTGTTCTTGCTTACCGTCAGAAGTTTTTAGAGACTTTTGATAAACAGGAAACTAACGAACGATATTTGCAATATGCAGAAGGTGTAAGTATTATAAAATATTTTATAATATATATACTTTATAAATATTCATCTTGACAAGACAAATACTGAGTAGTTCATACTATAATTTCTGAAAGTTGTGTTTTGCCTTATGATGTAGTTATTTCATGACTATATAATGCTATCATTTTTTCTGTATTCTAGGTATATTTTGACTAAGTCAAATCTGTTTTCATAATATTCAACTTATTTTAAGGTTGGGTGATAATATAAAAGATAGGCAACTAGAATAAAGGTTAATTCTAGAATTTTTGTCTTCCTCCAGCTTCCTCTTCTACTCCAGAAAAAATATACAAGCACAGATGACACTGGCAAAAAAAATATATTTTCTCACTTTGTAGAATTCTTAGGGGGTTATCTGTACCTCACAGAAGTGCCTAACCTAGGTAGATTTTACTGCCTTTCATCAAAATAGGATCTAT
>PVJA010003775.1:0-30453 GCA_004027025.1 Myocastor coypus | reverse complement strand
GGGAAGAGCACTAAAGATATCTAGTTTCTAAAACATTATCCACTTATATTAGAGAATTACCAAGTGTCAGATGTACATTTTTGGACTTCAAAATAAGTTTTAGGGTAATGAGATTTTTAGAGTATTATTTAGCAATGCAACTTCAATGTCTAGAGCTAGGATGGCTGTAAGTTGTAAGTTTTGTGGTAGAAATGGGACATACTTTATAGAAGCTCCACAAATTTTTTTTTGCTTTGGGACCTGCCTTAGCATTGAAGTTAATTGCAGGACTTTGGGCTATAATAACTTTCTCTACTATAATGACAAATTCAGGGTCCCTAGAATTTCTGAGGCTTAATTATAACTCATGAAATATAAAGCAACTACCATAAATACAAAGGTTAGGAGCCTATATTATATCTGATGGTTTTGTCACAGTTTTGAAAACTGAGTACCTGGGCTGGGACTGTAGCTCAGAAACAGAGCATTCATTTAGTGTATGTGACACTCTGGATTCATACAAGCCAACAAACAAAATGCTAAGCGCTCACTGTAAATTTATTGTATAATGTAGATTAATTCCTACTTTATTTCCTAGTTTTTATCATCAGCACTTTTTCAATATTTTCACATTAGATGTTTCTTTTTATGGTAGCAGGGATTAAATCCAGGGTCTTCACCCAAAGCTATATCTCCTGCCCTTTTGTAAAATTATTCATTTTGAGACAAGGTCTTGGTATGTAGCTAAGTTGCTGAGGTTGGGCTCAAACTTAGGATACTCCTGCCTCTGCCTCTCAGAGCACATTAGATGCTTTCAACAATATAGAAAATACAGTCCTTATCTTAAATAAAATTATATTTTAAATGGAAAACATAGATAGATTAGATAGATGGATGGATGGACGGACAGATAAGACAGACAGACAACTGTTAGGAAATGCACAGTTTCAATGATAGAGGTATCAGATTTCCAAAGTGGGATATCAAACATGATTTTCTTAGGTATTTTGTCATCCTGAAACTATTTATTGTCACTTTTTATGCCATTACATATGGTTTCCTACTTTTGTTCTTCTTCGATGCCCTTTGGAAGTGAACAGAAAATTGGAGAATAATTTTTTAAGCTGAAAGTTAACTTTTGTTAAAATTTTCCACTACTGAACAAACGGTTTTTGGGAAGATCCACTCCGCTTGCTGATCTTTTGGTTTTACTAAGTTCTATAATCATAATTTATCAACCATATTTATCTATCTGTAAAAATACATAAACCCTTTATTTTAGAACTAAAGTTGAATAGATAAGTGTCATTTAAAAGAATTTAGAAATTTTCGATATCTATGAATTCTGGTGGGCTGACAGAACATATATTATGTAAAAGTGTATTGAGGAATGGAATCCTAACAATTTAAGGGAGAGGTGAGAAGTTTGCTATACATTTATATTTATAAGCTCAGTTTCAACTCTGATAATCTGTCTTAAAGGGAATGTACATGGGACTGTAAGACTGTATGAACAGGGAACCTGACCTAGGTGGAAACCAGTAAAGCCTCTCTCTTTCCTTCCCTCCCCTCCCTTCCTTTCCCTTCCCCTCCCCTCCCCTCCCCTCCCCTCCTCTCCCCTCTTCTGCCTTCCCTCTTTTCTCCTTTTTCTTCCCCTCCCCTCCCTCTCCCTCATTTCTCTGCCCCTCCTTCCCTCCCTCTCCCCTCACCTCCTTTTCCCTTCCTCTCATTTTATTTCTTTTCTCTTTGATCACTTTTTCCTTTTAAATCCTGATTATAAAATAAATGGAAATTTAATTTTTTTTCACAAAATTATCCTAACATTTTATCAATCGTTTGAAAGAGATGATAATAAGAGCAACTGTATTGTCTTAGTTACATTTCTCTCATTGCTGGGACAAATACCCAACACCCAAAATGCAGGAAAGAAAGGTTTATTTAGCTCACAGTTACTGGAGGTTTCATACTTGGCCACCTCCAAGGCAGACTGGCACATGACAGAGAGCAGCAAGCAGTTCATGGTGGTGGAACAATTGCAACAGAGAGGGAGTCTGTCTCTCTGTCTCTCTTATGTTACATTCAGGCTCTCTGTGTCAGGATATCTGCCTCAGACCATACCTGTAATCCCAGGAGTACTGATCCCTAAATCCAGCAGTATTAAGACACATAATCCCAGTGGATCATGAGTTAGTCTCAAACTCTAGATGTCTCTGCCCCATGAGTGCATGAGGCTTTGGGAGCACAACTAGACACAAACCGTAACATGTATGAACTCTTGAGAGGAGGAGGAATGTCGAATGATTGCTCTAGGTCAGAAGTGGTTGGAATATTAGTTGAGACTAAACATTAAAGTATTTATATTTGTTAAGGGAATGGACATTATTATCAAACTTTTCAGCCTACAAGTGTATAATCAAAAGAATAACTTGAAACATAATTTCAGATACAAAAGTTAGCACTTTTTACAATTTTTTATTATCCTACCTATTTCTTCAACCATTATGTCTTTATTATCTCTCCATGAAGACAATGGTTTTTATTGTTTTGTTCACTGCTGAAACTTTGTACCTAGGAAAATCCTTTAAAAAAAAAAACTTTTGTTTGTTTGTTTATTTATTTATTTTTATGGCCTGCTAAGCCTGCCCTAAGGGCAGGGCTGGCACAGCATGTGGTGCCGGGGATTGAACCGCGGTCCTTGCAGCTGCCTAAGCTTTCCTAAGCAGGCGCTTTAGACCACTGAGCCATCCTGCTGGGCCCTGGAAAATCCTTAGACTATGCTAAATGTTAAATATTTGTTGAGTAATTGAAACACACAAAGAAAGTGTATAGGATAAGAACTAAAAACGGCTGATAATATCTTTAAGAAATAATGTCTGGGGCTCGAGTTCTGTGGTAGAGAGTGCCTGGAAGTGAAAGGTCCAGGGTTCCATCCTCAGCATCAGGAAAGAGAGGTTCTGATTGTGGGAGCGCAATCAGTATTACAGCAGTCTGGGGAGAGAATGAGAGTCAGGAATGAGGAGGACAAAAGTGGGTAGCCCACAGGAAAATAGGCAGAGAAGATGAGAAAGAAGTTGAATGTGTCATGTAATTGGAGGCAGTGGTCTGGGATTGGAGATATATGAAGAGGTTGGCCTGAGATGAAAGGGGAAGAGAAGGATGAGTGCAGGTGCAGGTAAGTTTGTGAATACAGAGAGTGAAACTTAAGTGGCCTGATTGCTACTGTATTCTTTGTAAACTGACTTTCCACTGAGAGAGATGTGGAGGTACATGATGGGTACTAAAAAGCTTCTGTGTGAATAGGAATTGGCAAGGGACCAAAATAAGTACCAGATAGTATTAGCAACTGCATAGAGTAAAATGAATGAATTATAATGTAGAAGTCACTTAACCATCAAAGAGTATCCTTACCTAAAACCCATTCAAAATTCATATCCAGGGGCTATGGTATCTGTGGAACACTTTTTATAACTGGGTAAATGCCAGAATAGAAGTGCAGCATTTAATTTCTGTGGGATAACTATCAGCTGACACCTTCCAGTGTATTACGACTAGTAACTAATATAAATGTCATCAGTGTAGTTAACAGACATCTGTTACAACCAAACAACAGTTCAGTATAACATCAGTATATGATTTTATTGTGATTGATTTGAGAAACATATATAAGTCAATTTAAGTCTGGAAGAAGGCCAGGGCATTTATCAACCTTTCTCTTCCTCTCTATGAATGTTTTGTTAGACATGAAAAATAAGTGTTGTGTCATTTAAAATACCAAGTTGTGGCCTGATTGAAATCTTTCAAATAACCTATCATTGGCTCTGCTTTTCAGTAAACAGTCACTTGCATCTCAACACAGACTTTTTTTGAGGGGTGCCAGTTACCAGGGATTCAACTCGTTGAGCTTGCCATATAGGTTGCTTATGTTGCTGAGCTATCTTCCTGGCCCGTAGGCTGAAAAACAAAAAACAAAACAAAACAAAAAAACCCAAAATATTTACCTCCTAGGAAGAGAGGAAGTTCATTAATTCATGTATTTTAGTGTTGTAAATATGTGAGATTACTCTTTTCTTAAAAACGTGACCCTAGCCGGACGTGGTGGCTCACGCCTGTAATCCCAGCACTCGGGAGGCTGAGGCAGGAGGATCGGTGCGAGTTCGAGACCAGCCTGGGCTACAAAAGTGAGCTCAGGACCAGCCTCAACTGCATAGCGAGACCCTGTCTCAAAAAGACAAAAAAAAAAAAAAAAAATGTGACCCAAAATATCCACAAATTGCTTCATAGAAATTTAGACATTAGATATTGAAGGAGAAAGGACCCAACATTTAATTCCACCAACTCCCAGAACTCCCAGCTGAAAGATCTCCAAACTTTGTTAAACTGACCAAGGGTATAGCTCAGCAGCAGGAGGCCCCAAATTCAGTTCCTGGTATGATACCTCCCCCCCCCCCAAAAAAAAACAAACCCCAACTTTGTTGAATAGTACAGTGTATTTTCCTAAAGAAATTGCTGGTAGAACTCGTTATAGAATATTATTAAGGTTAGGCTCTCAGTTATTTAAGATAAATCTGTTTGACAGAAAGTAATAATGCTTCAATATGGTCTAATATTATGTACTCAACTCCTTCATCTGGAAATGAAAACTTTCTTGCCTCTCACTCAGTCTCAGGGGGTTGAGTTTATATCATAGGAAATCAGTTTAATCTATGATCCAGTTTTTCCCGTGTCTGGCCTCAGCAAAGACACATCTTTCCAAATACATGGTCTCCAAACTTGGTTGAACAGTAGACTGTATTTTCCTAAAGAAATTGTTGGTAGGACTCAGAGGCAGGTTCCTTTCCCAACATAAAGGCTAATGAACTTGGCAGAGGGGTAGGGTTGGACTAGGGATGGGGAAATTGCATCACAGACAGAAGGGATGCAAGCATACAAATGTTCACTTTTCAACTACTTTTTTTCTGGATCTCCCTATCTTGCCTTCCCTCTTCTTCCACTATATCTTACATTCCTTGACCTCATTGATGCTATATCTTGTAGAGGAAACATTTGTGTAGAATATGCTCACTGGTGAGATAGCTCAGCAGGCTGAGCACCTGCTTCAGCAAGTACAGGGACCAGAGTTCAATCCCCAGCACTGCATGCCATGCCAGCACCAGGGGCATGCTGAGCCACTGAGACTGGATGTGGTGGCATGCGCCTGTAATCCTAGCACTGGGGAGGCTGAAAACAGGAGGATCACTATGAGTCCAAGCTGCATAGTGAGGCCTTGTACCAAATAAATTTTTTAAAATGTGCTCAGGGGAAGCTAATATTTTCCTGTCTTTTCTGATAACTTGGCTTCTATGGAAATTTTAATATATAAAATATAACTTGTTCACTTATTGGAAACATAGCTTTGAGAATAGAGAGCATGTTTCCTCATTTAGAGGAGAGTAGTCTACCTGCTCTAGCAATTTGTAAGTCCTTGAGGAATTGTATGGAATCCTAAGATTCCGTAGGACTGTCTACATGACTTTTATAAACAACTACTACTAGATTTAGGTCTTTTATATCACATTGAGAGCTCTTTTTTATTATATAATCTTCTGTGTGGTGTTACTCTTTTTTTTTCTTTTGTATCTTAGGGAAGCACCTACAGGGTATTCAGGGTCTCACTATTAGATTGGATTTGTAGTGATCTCTGCCTGTTTATAGCTTCCCAAGAGCTGGGATTACAGGCGAGTACCACCATGCCCAGTTTTAGTTGCCATCTCAGCCCACCCCAGAGGCAGGGCCAGCACAGCAAGCCTGGGGATCGAACACCCAGCCCTTGCTTGGTGTTATTCCACTGAGCTATTTGGCTGGCTCTTGCATGTTGTCATTCTTAAAGATATCTCATGATTTTGAACACATATTTTCTGTAATGTGCATTTGTTTCTCTGATATTTTAGAAGCTATACATTCTATTTTTGTCATTTTAGATTTTTAAAACGTCTTATACTGGGGCCTGGCGGAATGGCTCAGTGGTCTAAAGCGACTGCTTGGGAAAGCTTGGGAGGCTTCAGGGACCGTAGTTGGATCCCTGGCACCACATGCTGCGTCAGCCCTGCCCTTGGGGCGGGCTGAGCCGGTCATAAAAATGAGTGAATAAACAAAGGTTCTGAAACAAGAAAAAAAAAAAAAAAAAAAAAAAAAAAAAAAAAAAAAAAAAAAAAATAAATAAATAAATAAAAATTTTTAAAAAATGTCTTATACTATATAAGCGCCTTTTTTCCTTTTTCCTATTGTAGCTCCAAATTGACTGGGAGAAAATCAAAGCTAAAATTCAGATGGAAATTACTAAAGAACGGGAACGCTCATCAAGCAGCCAGCCCAGTAGGAACACAGGTCTGAAGCTCTAAACATCTTGCCAGCCTTCAAGACATTTTGAGATTAATTCTGATTGGCCAAAGATAAGCATGTTTTGGTTGCAAAATAAAAAGATATAGTCTTTAATTATAAGCACTTTCTGTATATTTAATACTGAAAAGTATAATCAGAAAGCATAAGCACAAAATCATTGATATAATTTTAACTTTTATATTTCTAATATTTAGCAAAACATTTTTTTTTTTTTTTTTTGTCTTTTTGAGACAGGGTCTCACTATGCAGTTGAGGCTGGCCTTGAGCTCACTTTTGTAGCCCAGGCTGGTCTTGAACTCGCACCAATCCTCCTGCCTCAGCCTCCAGAGTGCTGGGATTACAGGCGTGAGCCATTAGCAAAACATTTTTGTAACTTCTCTATACAGATGTAGTGTTCTTACATTCCTTGTTTTGTTCATTACTTTATCTATTCCTGAATCTTTAGGCATGCACAGATGTGAATGCTGATAATAAAATATTGGATCTTAAAATGTTATCATTAATTTTTTTGATCTCCTAAATTGTAAAATGCCTCCAAGAGCTTATTTATACCAAGACATACAGATGACTTTGTGAAAATATATAATAATTTAAATACCTGAACACTAAAGTGCAGAGTAGCTTTCTTTAAATAGCAAAAGATAGAAAAATTCAAATGTCCATCTGAGTGAGTAAATCCATGTAGTATCCACATACAATGGATTATCATTCAGCCTTACAAAGGAATTAAATCCTAATACATGCTACAACATAGACAAACCTTGGAAAACTTGGATATGTAAAATAAACTCAACACAAATATATACTGTATGATCCCACTTAAGTAAGGAATCTAGAGTCAGCAAGCTCATAGAAACAAAGGAACGTGGTTATCAGGGACTAGGCACGAGGAGAATTTGGGAGTTTTTATTATTTAAGTATGGAGTATGTTTTAAGTATGGAATATAGAGTTTTTGTTTGAAGTGAATAAATTATGGTAATGGGTAGTTGTGAGGGTTATACAACATTTATGAATTTGTACTCTTTTTTTTTGAGGGTTGGGATATTGGGAATTGAACTCAGGACCTTGTGCTTGCCAGGCAGGTGCTGTACTACTGAGCTATATCGCTGGTCCCTGAATTGAACTCTGAAAAATGATTTTAGAAGGGCTGGAAATGTGGCTTACATAGCATTTGGGAAGCCTAGGCTTAATCCCTAGCTTTATAAAAAGATTTCTGTGTTATAAATTTTATTTTATATATAGTATCTCCACAATTTTATAAACATCTAGACTGAACAAGAAGTAATGTTTTCCTAACAATAAGCCCTAGATTCTGAATTTGTGAAATTCTTAATAGGTGATAAATATGACTATCCATAATTCAATATTCCCCAAATTATTATAATAACACAGATACTTTTAGAAATTCTGCCATGAGCCTGTTTTTGGAAATGCTACATTGTGGGGTTAGTCTATGTATATACATGGGAAAGGGATTACTTCATTTGCTTCCATTTAATTACTGGGTTTTTAAGTTTCTTTTGTAGAAATATTTTCTTCTAAGTGCATTTCTTTTCTTTTTGAACACATTGGAATGTGCTGCTCTTGCTCCAGATGTCAGATACAAAAATCTTTTCAGTTTATAAAATCTAATTGAGTTGTTTACCTATAATTTATACTTATAAGATTATATATACTTTCTATATTGCTATATTTGGATGAAAAGTTAAAAAGGAAAGATACTTTAAATAGTAAATTTTATGTTGTGTATATTTTATCTCAATAAAAAGAATGAAGTAGGTCTGTGTTCTAAGACAAATTTGGTTACTCTACAATTCAGTGCTCACACTACCTGACGTTAATGTCAAATTCTCTAGGGTAAATGGCAAGGACCTTGTTATGGTTCATATGTAGATTACCCTTAGGAACTTTGTGTACTCTTCAGTGAGGCTTTGGATGACTTGCACTCCGTAAGCAGGTTCTGTTTGGAAGAGACAGTCGCTGAGTGCATGACTTGCAAGGGTGTGTCTCCCTCCCCCATTCTTCCTTCTCTCTCTGCTTCCTTGCTTCCATGACTTGAGCATCTTTTGCTCCTTTATACCCCTCTTCCATGCCATGCATTCTTGGACCCAGGAGACTATATGGATTGCAAACATGAGCCAAAATAAAGCTCTGCTCCTTAAAGTTGTGAGTGTCATACATTATGTCCCAGTGATGAAGTGATTAAGACAGCCCCCAAGAAGGCCACTCTTCTCCAGTTACCACCTGCAAGTGGAGCCTCCACATTATCCCAAAGTCCCAGGTTATCTCTACTTGGGTCTCTTTTGGCTCTACACATTTGGGGATTGTCATGACCACCCTTCACATTTGATACTTTTCTAGATTCATAGAACTCACTGGAAGCTTTTACCTGAAATTTCATTAAAATTATACAACTGAGGAACACCCACATGGAAGAGATGCAAGGCCAGTGATGGTGAACCTCTTGGAGCTCTCAGTAATACAAACAGCCTGCTGCAGCGCCTGTGCCATAGGTTTACCATCTCATCATATAGGAGAAAGGAGGAGAAGGTGGAGGGGGAATGGGCAGGATACCTCTTAGTTACTTTTCTGGTTGCTGAGATAAAACTCCCAAAGCCCAAAGTTAAAGGCAGAAAGTTTCAGCTCACAGTCAGCTGGCTCCAAGGTAGGGTGGCATGACAGAGAAGAAACTGTGTGGAGGGCAGAAACAGTGAAATAGTGAAGAAGTCGTGAGTGATGGCAGCAGTCTTCGTTCTCTTATATTCTATCAGGGTAGTCTTTCTGTTATCCACATCCAGAACTATGCCAGATGAGTCAGTGGACTAATTTAGTAATCCTTGATCTTAGCATCACACTCTTAATCCTCAGTATCACATACTTTACATTCAGTCACCTGAAAAGCCTACCATATTAGTGCTTGAGGCTTTGGGGGGACATCTAGGCATGAGCCATAACAGGACACAGAATTTCATGCACTCTCCTTGTTTAATTCAGATGCATCATCTTCCCAGCACATGAATGTGTTCGCCAACTGTTATGACACACCTAGATACCACTGCCCCCAGCCTCCTGCACTCATTGGTGGGGCTTCTGGCTGTGGCTATTTCAAGGGTGTGGTATGGTATGGTCTGCTGGTTGGTGTGGTATATTCTGGGTGTGGGCAATGGACTTACTGAGGAGGAGAAACCCACCTTGGGTGTGGCTGGTACCAACAAATAGGCTCATACCTGGGCATAATAAAAAGAAAGACAAGTGCCTTGCTACATTGTGCCTACTTTTCTCTTCTACCATTCCAACCTGCCTTGGAGTCAGATAACTGGAATGAAGCATAAAAACTGTTAGCCAAAATAAACCTTTCCTCCTTTAAATTGTAGGTATTAGGGATTGTGTCTCAGCAGGGAGAAGCAACTACCGCAAGGCACCACCCAAAAGGGCCTGCCTAGCCCAAAGATGGATGCTGCATTTTAATCAGGGTTTTGTTACATAGACATAATTAAAACATTAGCTTTGTAGTTGAACTCGATCCCCAAGCCCCTGCTCTGCCTATAGATCTGGTCATTGAAATTCTACCTCTTAATCATATGATTGGTGTTTCTGACAGCTAGCCTGCATCCTGATACTACCGAGGTTCCCTCCTCCAAAAATCACTGCATTAGCATTGTAGGTGTTCTTAGCATTCAGGAAATTCCAAAGATTTTGCAAGATCTAAGACCAGATATATTTTTTGTACATCATAGGCTAATGCTGTACTCTCAGCTCCAACCCCTTCAGTACATGATTCTTTATAACAAAATGATCATACCTGACAGCCTTTCAGATACAGCAACATTTGTTATTTTCCAACATATTAGTAAATATCAGTATTAGAATCTTGTCAATAAGGCCACTATTCCAAATAGCACATCGGATTAAAGTGCCTGCAAGCAGGTGCAGGAGTTGGGGTAGGGGGCTTCGGGGGAGGCTGATTTCTGGGCCTGCTATGCCAGCCCTGCCCCTAGGGTGTGCTGAGAAGGCAATGGAGACTGGGTGTGATGGTGTGCCCATAATCCCAGCCCTTGGAAGGCTGTAAACAGGCGGATCACTACGAGTCCGATCTAGTAGTGAGACCTTGGACACTCTGTAGACCCTTCCCTAAAAAAGAGGCCGATATTAATAGGATGTTGCAGTAGGGTCGTTGTAACCTAGGAAATAAGTTAAAAGATGCTGGTGTATTACTGGTCTCTGTCTAGAAGTCTGCTCCTCAAAGGATACCACAAGAACATGTCCATATCAGCTCATCTCTGTATTGCTTCAGCTCCTCAAATCTGTTCATCTCATGAGCCTGCAGAGCCATGTGAAGCACATACACCAGGATATCTACCTGTTCCTCAACTCTGATCACTTCATAATATTAATCAATTTTACTGTTCAACTACACGCCCAGCCTGAGAGCAACAAGTTTATTTTCTGAGTCTAGTTAATATATCCAGTTAAAGCTGTTAGAAAAAAGCATCTATATAATACAAAGTTTATAGCCAGAAGTCAGAAAAGTTCTGCTTCTGTAGTACTTGTCTTTCTTGAGTGAAATCTCCCTCACTTTTTTTTTTTTTTTTGTCTTTTTGAGACAGGGTCTCGCTATGCAGTTGAGGCTGGCCTTGATCTCACTTTTGTAGCCCAGGCTGGTCTCGAACTCGCACCGATCCTCCTGCCTCAGCCTCCCGAGTGCTGGGATTACAGGCGTGCGCCACCACCCCTGGCTCTCCCTCACTTTTAATGATTTCCTGTACTTCATATAAAAAAAAAAAAATCCATTTACTAACTAAACCACTACTGAAAACCCACTGTAGCTTGGGGGATCACTTGAGATGGTAGACATGGAGTAGCAAACACAACAGAAAAAATATTCCTTCTGCCTTTTGAAGTTTACATCCAAATGTGAGTGTGTGTGGGAAGACATAGCATAGGCAAGCATTAGAACCATGATACTCCAGGGCTGGGAATGCAGGTCATTGATAGAACACATGCATAGGTTGGCACGTGTGAGGTCCTGAGACCTAGGCTAACAATCAGCAGCAGTGCGTGTGTGTGTGCACATGCGCGTACACACAAACACACACTAAAAGTAATATTTTTATATTGATAAAGTGACAAGGGGATAGGAAGCTGATGAAGGCATATCTTTTGGAAGGTGTGACAGAATATGTAATTTGAGGAGACACTCTAAGGAAGAGATGCTCATTTTAAACTTCTTGTCAAATACAACATAGAAAAAATGTAAAACTCTTATTAGATGAGCTTATAGTATTCCTCTGAAACCTAATTTTAAGACTCAAACCTAGGGCTTTGCACTTGCCAAGCAATCCCTTACCTTAACTGATTTTAAATGAGTTAGTCTATTAAAGGAATTCTGGATGGTTTTGACATGAATAGTAATTGTTGTACATAATATAACTTGCTTGTGAATGGATATGTAGTGGCATATTCACAATAATGCAAATACTAAACATCCATCAAGTTGTAACTGTTCAGGTCCAGGTCCCTAATTCTACATATAAGGCACTGAGCCAAATCTGTTGCAGAGTTCAAATCTGTGTAAAAAATGCAGCATATATCCCAGTGCCTTGATAAATTCTTGCCTTTACCCCATCTATTATACAATATACTCAACAGAGTCACAGCTTTAACCCTTAACCAAATATATTAATATTGCTATTTGGGACTGGGGGTTTATCTTGGTAGTAATGTGCTTGCCTAGCATGTGTGAGGCCCTGAATTCAATCCTCAACACTGCAAAAACAAAATAGTATTTCTATAGTATAGCACATGGATATTTACATTAAGTGGTATAAATAAAAATTAGAAGTACCTTCAGATTTGCTGTCCAGTGAATTCAGGTTGGATTCTGTTATGAAGTAAATTTTGGATTATAAATTATGGATATGGGATAATGGATTTGTGGATGAATTAGAGAACAATAGGGGTGTATAAATTGGATGGGGTTAAAAGAAGGGAAAAAGCTAAATCATTTTTCATAATGGAAAGGCAGTAGTTAATACCTCCCAACAGGAAATAATAAACTAATAAATTAACAAATATTTAAAGATGTTCTGGTAATACCAAATAGCCAGCTGAAAGAATTAGAAATTGGCCAGGCATGGTGGACTTGGGAGACTGAGGCAGGAAGATTACCATGAGTGCAAGGCCAGCTTAGACTATGTAACAAGACCCCATTTCAATACACAGAGTTGAAAATGATTGCATCACAAGTTGAGGAAAAAAAGTCTGATAGCAGTATTTTTCACAATGAGTCTTAAAGAACTACTTGCTTATTCCAATGTGTGCCTGATAACTTTGACAAAAGCTCACTACAAGTGAGAGAAAATATGCAAAACACATACTTGATAATACGCATCAATGCATCAAGTACTATGAAGTCTCACCAGTGAAAAAGAACCATCTGGGTCTGATGGTGCACACCTGTAATTCCAGGACTGTGAAGGCTGGGCAAGGAGGATTGTCGTGAGTTCAGACACTCTGGAAGCTGGCTGCATAATGAGCTCAAGAGCAGCCTGAATTATGAAGAGGGACCTGGAGAACAGAAGAAAGAGGAGGGGAGGGAAGGGGAAGAGAGGAGGAAAAGCCAAGCAATCCAGTCAAAAAATGGTCAGAAGACATCAATACATATTTTACCAGTAAGGATATACAAATGACAAGCCCACAAAAAGACATCTAATGTCTTAGCCATTTAGGAAAATGCAAATTACAACCACAGTGACCAAAATGACTAAAACAAAAACTCATAGTGATAGCAAGTGCTAACAAAAATGTAGAAAAACTGGGTCACATATATTGCTGCTAGGAATAAAAGGGATACAGTCATGCAAAATATGGTAGTTTATTGCAAAACCATATACGTGAACTTATATGCCCTTGCAATTCACTCTTGGGCATCTATCAAGAGAAATGGTAATTCATGTAAAAAACTGTACACTGGTATTTATAGTAGCTCAATTCACAAGAACTGAAAGAAACTAAAATATCTTTCAGTGGGTGAATGGCTAAACAAACTGGTACGTTCATATGAAACAACATTGAGTAGTAAAAAGAAAACCACTGATATATACATTTTGTGTTAATGTCTAGGGAAATACGCGAAGTGAAAAAAACCAGTCTCAAAAGGTTACATATTATGGTTCCATTTATTTAACATTCCTGAAATGACAAAATGTAAAGACAGGACAGATTAGTGGTTGCCAGAGGTTAAAGCCTGGAAAAGAGAGGGTGGATGTGGGTAGAAGGCTGTCAAGGGTAGCATGACAAAACCTGTGGTAATGGAAAGATTCTGTATGTGATTAAGGTGATATGAAGCGACTACTGATAAAATTGATAGAAACAAAAACTGGGAGGAGGGATAAAATTATACAGTAAGTATACTTACTGTAGGTAAAAAACACATGGTGAAAATTCTGAAAGATAATTCATTTCATAGCAGTTAAATCACACATTGGAAGAAGAGGCAAGGGTGGGGGTTATTAGTGGGGACTTCTGTAAAGTTTTTCACTCCTTCCCTCCCTTCTCTTTTTAAAAGGAAATGCATAATCAGTACTTAAGTAATTGTAAATTTAAATAAAAAAGACACGAAGGTTGTATACCTTTGTTGGGATAAAGGGTGGATTTTAAAGCATTTTTTTTCTAGTGTCTGTTGAAATAGCATTTCTATAATTTTAAAAAACAAAATATTGTAAAAGCTTGAGAGAAATATATATATATATGTGTATATATATATATATATGTTTATGGTTGACTAGAATACATATATATGTTTATGGTTGACTAGAATAAAACCTCTGCTAGAATATTAGCATAAAGCATCTGAAGTTGGTGTTGCTAAACTATATTTTTAGACTTCTTGAAAAATTGTTTCCCATGTACTGAGTCAGTGTTATGCCATTGGCCTATACTGAGGATCCAATCTTGAGATCCCTTTGGAACATATTCTATGTACATACAGTCCTATAGTTATTCTTTACCTAAGGTATCATCTTTATGAGAAGCCACAGAACCTTATCTGAGATCTTGGTAACAGGAAGATTTCTGTTTCTCTGTCTCTGTCTCTGTCTCTGTCTCTTTCTTTCTCTCTCTCTCTCTCTCTCTAGTGTATTTAGTACAGGGTCTACAAGATCACACTATACAGATCAGACTCATAGTGATCCTCTTGTTTTCAGCCTCCCAAGTGCTGGGATTACAGGCTTGCATCACCACACCCAGTCTCAATTGCATCTCAGCACACCCTGGAAGTGGAGCGAACATGCCAGGGATGGAACCTGGACCCTGTGACTGCCTACGCAGGCGCTTTAATTTTTCTGCTTCTTTTAAGGTCTGGGTTTTACTTGCTAAACACTGTGACTCCTTTCGCTGATAGGCTTCTTTGTATTTCTTGCTCCAAAACTTAGAACCAAGGCATAGCCATATCCTTTTGTGTTTCCTTTTGCTCTCATTTTTCATCTAATTTGTGGGAGGGTTTTATAAGTTACAAAATGGATAAGTAAAGAAATAGATGAGTAAGTGACTGGATAGATGAAATAATTGATGTATTTGTAGTTTGATTTTTTTAACATTAAAATTCTATCTATATGAAGTCTTAATCAAATTGTAAGAAAAGTATTTTAAAGCTAGTAAAATAGTATATGTAAAATGCCTAACATAGTGTTTAGCAACATAAGCATTCACTGAATTATAATTACTATAATTGACATTATGATACAAAGGTGTTATCTCTATGACATGTACCAAACTTATATCTAAAGTCATATCCATGTCTATATTTTATTTTTTAGAAGAAAAGCTAAAGTGTAAGTTATAACCAAACAATAAATTGGAGTGAGCTACAAGTTGCCAGAATTCAAACACACTAACCATAAACTTAAGGAATTTGCTAATGAAACTATTAGCTATAAACAGATTACAGATATTTATTAAAATAAAATTAGGTGTACACAAAAACTGTTAACAGCCGAGACAACATTCCTTAAGATGATGCTGAAAACACTTGAACAAAACACTTGAAGAGAGACAGGAGCAGGAGATACTTGTCAGGTATCAGAACTCTACAGTCACTAAAACTCCACAGGAGCAAATAAATGGTCCTAATACCTGCTGAAATCTTAAGAGAACTCCAGAACAGAAACTGGCCCAGAAAAGATTTCAAGAATCTTCAAAGGCAGAGATGCCTAAAATAAACCTAGAACCTGTAGAAGATCTGGCAGGTATCAGAGAGCTCACATAAACAGTGAAAAAATTGGAGGAATAAATAAATGGTGAAAAGATCCACAGAAAGTTTAAGAACACTCTGGAACAGAATCTAGTCATAAGTAAAAATCTAATAGGCATCAGGAGGTTAATGTGAAAGCCTAAGATAAAACTAGCACCCACGGAGATCTGGCTGCCATAGGAGTGCTCACAAATACTAAGTAAAGGGAACAAATAAGCAGTGGTCGCGTACACAGAAAAAGAGGGAACATTTCAAGACACAAGCCAAAACTGGGAGAAAACAAAGAATATCAGGAGATGTTGGTGATAGGTGAGGAAAATACAGTCAGGAGCAAGTGACAGGAATGAAAAAGCTTGCAAAAAGACCAAAGCAAACAATATAGCTGAAATACTAAAAGCAGCAAGGACATCAGCTATCCCAAATGGAAAAGTGAACACCTCACAGGTATCAAAAAACTGTTTTAAGATAGCCACAGAAAAGACAGTTTGTGGAAGACAAAAGACAGTAAGAACTAAGGGACTTACAGACATTTCACAGCAAGTTGCAGACCTGGTAAACAAAATAACCAACAAGGAACTCTGGACAGCTCCCAGGAAGATGTAAGTCAACTCAATCTTTGACAACAATGAAGGAACTTCTGAGTGCTTCTTCAAATAATATTGAAGACCTGACAGTACTAACAGAAAAACAAAATGGACAAGACTTGACAGTGTCAAGAACCACATGACAATTCCCAATTGGAGAAGTGAATCTGGAAAAAATCCACAGGCTTTGGGAAACTCATGAAAACTCCTAAGGTACATCTAGTAGGAGATCTAGAACACATTGCAATGTTTATAGAAACTAAAAAAAACTTGTTCATAGGAAATGCTTAATATAGTTTCAGACACATCAGAAAATAAAAGAAAAATAGTTGCCTAAGACAGCTATAATAAAAGACATGTAAACTACTACTCAAGAAAGCCAAGTACTAGGAAAAAAATTAGAACGGAGTTTTTATGTTCTATCAGAGTTCAAGTTTGACTATGTTTGTTTTTAGTGAAAAGCAACTGCAAGACCATATGTAAAACTGGGAATTAAACTCAGGGACAGGTAAGCACTTGTGCTAGACAGGTGGGCACTTTATTCTGTTGAGCTATCTCCCAGGTCCTTTAAAGCATTTTTTAAATAAAGCCCTGAGCTAAGCAAGATTTGCAAGTTACTTTATTAAAGCCATCAAGAAAAAAAAAAAAGTAGTTGATGAGTTGGAGACTTCTTGGAATGCAAAAACCAAATAAAAGCAATGTTTGGAAGGCTCACCACAGTATATTTGGTTCAACAAACAAAAATAAAGATGGACAAGAGATCCCAGTCAAGAAAACTCCTCTTAAAATCTTGTGATTATGAATCTCAAACTATTGTCTATGAAACCCAACTCATGGCCAAAGGGCATGCAAGACAACCAGAAAGATTCACCTTTAAAAAAGAAAAAAATATAATTTTTTTAATCTAACATTGGCCTAGTTGAAAAGATAACAGGCAGAAAAGAATATAGATATAAGTTGAATTTCTGAGAAAATATGTCAGAGAATGTCTCTGTGTTCCAGACACTAACATAGAACTGATGGAAAACTGCAAGCTCAGTTAACTTCCATCAATAGAAAAATATTCAAATATATATGAAAAAATACTGCAAACAAATTCCAACCAGAAATCTGGGAGGAACTATGAAACAAAAAATAGTGAGTGTAACATCATGGGAGAAGCCTGATAGTATGGCTAGTTCAACAGGGATTATGCACATTCAGACATGATAAACCAAAGAGGAATTTACGTTAAAAACTAAAATCTATGAATGAGAAAGACACCTTTACAACACAAAAAAATAAAATTAATTTTCATCTGTTGACATCTTTGTTAATATAGAAGAGAACATTCACACAAAACCAGTGTAAATCTGGAATGTTTTGATGATACAAATGGAGCCAACAGGTAGAAGATAAAAACTATTCACAGTTCATTTTAGGTAAATTCAGGATTGTGTAGATTTAAGGCATTATAACTGAAAGATCTGGAAGCTGAGATAAAAATAAGATTAAGTTAGAGATAACTTCTAGTTCCCCCCAGTAAGACAGAGATACCATATGTAAAGGATGTTGAAATGCAGCCTAGAGAGAATATCCAAAAACATGTAAAAGACACAACAGTCTATCTTTTTTTTTTTTTTTTTTCATAGTTAAAGCTCACCTTTTTTTTTTTTTTTTTAAGAATTTTTTATTTCATTTATTTTTTTTCTTGTTTCAGAACCTTTGTTTATTCACTCATTTTAATGGCCGGCTCAGCCCGTCCCGAGGGCAGGGCTGGTGCAGCATGTGGTGCCGGGGATCTAACCGCGGTCCCTGAAGCTGCCCAAGCTTTCCCAAGCAGGCGCTTTAGACCACTGAGCCATCCCGTCGGGCCCACAACAGTCTATCTTAAATCAAGTTATCTGTGTGGTTTTGAGGCTAAAGTCTTTCCTACAATGAAAGAAGGATTTGATATTTTATCTGGTACAACACAGAGTGGGAGTAAAGGTGAGTTGCAGTTAGCCATTCCTCATACAATCACACAGTAGAAACCACGAAGATGACTGTGAGACAAATCACACAGAAGGATATAGCAGCCCATGAAGAAATAATATGCTTGATTTTTAGAATACAAAAGAAGTCTCTGTCACTACTAAAATACAAGAGTTCAATACTCTGACTTAACATAGCAGAGCATGCATCTTTGGGTAAAGACAGCAGTATTGACAGTGCTTCAGGAAAACCTAGATGAGAAAGAGTAACAAAAATGTTATAGTCACCTTTTATTGTTTGGGATCTAGAAACAAATAAGATCCTCATTAGTGGGATGCAAAGATTTGACCCTTTACCTAGAGTTACAGAGACAAGTTCATAGTTTAAAACTAGAGGGGGAAAGTTTATAGTCCTTTGATTTCTACACAACAGAAACATACCTGGCTCAAAATGAAAAAACTATAGAAGTCAGATGCAAGCAGAAAATGAAGAAAATACTTGGGAAAATACTGATTTACTAAAAGAACAAATTCTGTCCAAAGGGTGAGGTAGGTAATAATCAGAGTGATACGAAATCATAGCAATGAGTAGCCTCAAGATGTGTTTGAGGAAAAATACCTCTTGGAAATCGAAAACAGGATAAGAACAACACAATAGAATGCAACAACTGAAAGATAAAACAATGAAGATATTTCACAATAATGTTGAAGAGGAAAAAAATGTTTGTGATTAGTATAAGGATTACCCATAAAACTACAAGTGAATTCTGTAAGAAACAGCACATAAATAAAATTAATTTTAATATGTATTTAAGTATAATGAAACTATTAATTTATTTTTTTTCAGTACTAGGAACTGAACAAATTCAGGGCCTTTGTACTGTGCGACATACATCCCCAACCCTTTTAAAATGTTTATTTTGAAGCAGGATTTCACTAAGTCACTAAAGCAAACTTTACAAAAGGAATGATTTTCTAGTACCATATGGAAGAAGGACTATCTTGATTTTCCATAGCTATCTGATTGCTGATTTATTTCTTCTTGGTTGATAAAAATATATCCACAGTCTAGTAGTTACTAGCTTTTCATCAATAAAAAGGCATATGTAAGCCATAAACTCAGGTATAAACTTATCAAATATTCTACTATTGACTGGTTTATGACAGCCTGCTGGAGAAATGGTTGGATCTTGTTGCTTGGAATAAAACTCGACATGTTGTTTCTCTCAATCTAGAAAATCAATTTTTTTAATACAATTAAATCTGTAAAATATGCAGAATACTGTATAAATTTGACCAAAATATTTGTGTTTATAATGTCAGTGCTAAATTTTTTGCTTTATTAAATCCTCTTGAGAGAAACTGTATACATAAAAGTCTAACATTACGGTACTTAGCACATTTCCTTTTAAACTGCTAAGTGAGGCCATTTCCTTAATATTCCCTTTGGCTTTTACAACTGAATTTTGTTTTCCTTATATAGCTTGCTTCAAGCCTTTTGGCATAATTGCCAATGCCAATTTCCGTGGGTAAAGTGACTCACATTTGTAAAATGTGGCAATTAACAACTTCATATAATTAATTTTATCACAAGAAGATGTATCTCCTTTGTTTATGATGGCTGGACACCTGTAACACTGCTTTTAAGCAACAAGGGATTGCACGCACACACACACACACACACATACCTGCTTATATACTTAGCACATAAATTTAGAAAATCAATCATGTTTCTCACCTTCCAGATGGGTTACCATATACAGAACCACTATTTCCCTACTTTTAAGAAGTCAGTGAGCCGGGCGTGGTGGCGCACGCCTGTAATTCTAGCACTCGGGAGGCTGAGGCAGGAGGATTGGTGCGAGTTCGAGACCAGCCTGGGCTACAAAAGTGAGCTCAGGACCAGCCTCAACTGCATAGCGAGACCCTGTCTCAAAAAGTCAAAAAAAAAAAAAAAAAAAAAAAAAAAAAAAAAAAAAAAAAAAAAAAAAAAAAAAAAAAAAAGAAGTCAGTGAAAATAAAGTATGCTTGAAGTGTTTCAGTATTTGAATTATTTTGATAACTGAAAATCAAAAGAGGCTCTGTACTATAGAACATGGCATTCGCATGTGGGTTTCATTAAGAAACATATACCCTCAAGTTAAATTTGTTTTCCATAGTCATCCCACTCATAAGCCATAATGTTCTATATGTGAAAACTTATATTTGCAAATATATAGAATATTAAATATGCATAGAATCACCATTTCATCATTAATTCAAGTAACAGAATAATGATTTTCTATTTTAATGAACATGCAGTTCTATAAAATAGGGTATTGTTATGTACTAACCTCCAGGTAGCATCTGTAAAACTGAACACCCAGAGGTTATCTTTAGTGATTTAAAAGTATTTATGTCTAAATATTCCAGCATTATGAACACATAGGTTGTCTACTAACATGATCTGCTAATGTGTATGATTGAGACATGTTCACTTATCACTATTACGATTTTTTTCCAAAAACCATGCAACAAAATTGAATTGTAAACTAATGCAACATGAGGAAACAAACACACAGTACAGTTAAACTCATTTTTCTGAATAATGTGAATCGTGGTGGGTTGGGCAGGAAAAACTGAAAACTTACTGCAGTTTTAAAATTTAGTAGGACTTCATTGCATAGTTGGTATAAAGTATAATTACCATTTGGCAGACATTCCGGATTTTAGGGAGAGAACTGTTTCATAAACTAAAAGGGAAAAGTATTTGATCCATATTGTAAATGCATTTTATTTATTTATTTATTTATTTATTTATCTTGTTTCAGAACCTTTATTTGTTTATTCACTCATTTTTATGGCCGGCTCAGCGCACCCCGAGGGCAGGGCAGGGCTGGCGCAGCATGTGGTGCTGGGGATCGAACCGCGGTCCCTGAAGCCACCCAGGCTTTCCCAAGCAGGGGCTTTAGACCACTGAGCCATCTCTCCGGGCCCCTGTAAATGCATTTTATATAGGATTTTGTTGTAAATTTCTTTAAGACTTTCATTAATAATAACATGTAGGCTTGCCTTTGTATATTGGTACTTGGATATTTAGTTTTCCAGGTGAAAGGCAGTTTTAAGAACTGCCTAAAATAGTGTACACTCAATGAATATATCACTTATAAGAATATGGCAGCATTCCAGTGACTGAATAGAAGGTAGTAGTATTGATAGCCACACACAAAAATCTAGCATATTTGAGTTATGTTGATATATTTGATTAGTCAATATAATTACATTTCATTAAGCTTTCATTATTCTCTACTGAGTTTCCCTTGATACTTTTGTCAATTCACAGCTTAAAATTACTTTTAAATGACACATACTTCAATGGTACCTTCTACTTGTACATCTGATGAAATTTATGCAGAGAAAGATTTTAATCTTTTCCTGTTTTAATACATTTCAAATGATTTTTCTTTAATGACAGAGTCATCAGCTGTTAGAAGTTTAAACCATTTGCTTTTATTACAACTCAGACATAAAAAATTTCCCAGGGCTGTCAACCTTCTTCAGTCAGGCTTTAAGTTTAATTGAATCTTTTCCTCTTCTATAAGTCAGATATTTTATGTTTCCTTGGCATTGTACAATTTCTTCAAACCATAAGAATGAACAGCGTTCTAAATCCATTTATGAAATCTATGTGGATCTTTTTTGATATAATCTTTACCCTTCTCCAAACAGAGAAACCTTTTATACCTTTGCTTTTCTTGTTTTCCTTTTCAAGTTAATCATTAACTGTTACAACTATATGGTATTCAATGTATATATTGTACATAGACAATATGTGTATGTACGCTATACACAATACATTCAAATAGTTATATTAACTTTTGCTTATAGAACATGTGACAATGGTAGAATATGATACTTGCTTTTTTTAAGGTAGGGTGACCGAGTCCTGCTGTAACACATGACTGCACAACTATGGCTTAAACAAAAGTTGTAAGTCTCAACTTCTTATATTTTGTTCCATGTTGTGGAATATTCCAAATGAAAAATGGAAGAGAAAGTGTATGATAGCATACTTAATGGAATGGCATATATGTATCATTTCCATTTTACATATAGCTTTGTGATCAATGATCCAATTAAGACCTAGCCTATATACTTACTATAAAAAGTTATATATTATACCACAGTACTAAAAATAAAATATATTATCAAATAATGAAAATAAGATATCCTTCATGTTTTTATGTCATTTCCTAGTTTTATCATACCTTTTTTCTCACTTTTAATGGAACAATGTCCAACATTTTAAACAATGACAGAATATGGGCAATTTCCTACTAATGGCCTAAAAAAGTGTCATTAATTTGCTGAAATACCCTCCAGTTGCATTCAATACATGGGCAAATATAAAAATAAAAGACAAATAAATATGTACCTTCTCACTTACTGAAAAATGTAAGTCCAACTGTACCATATTATGAATATGGTTTTGAAAGAATAGTTGCTGTATCTTGGTTAAGTACAGTAACTGTGTATCGGGTATACCTGCCCTGCTTAAGCCCTGGCTGTGACTATTGGGTTGGCATGGAAGACACTCTTGGCCTGAAAGAGGTTTTTTGGGTTCTCCTCAAGAAAGTGGCTCCATTGTATCCAAGTGCTGCTCTATCAGACCTGGAGCCGCAGTCACTCATCACAGCTCGACGAGTTCCTCCCAAGGACTCCTTGTTGTCCCCCATCCTTGGAGACCGTGACCTGTCCTGTCCTGGTCAAAAGGAAAGGGAAGGCAACTCCGCTGCTTTCTCCACCTTAAAGCCGCCCTTCTGCCAAAGCACCAAGGGCTCGCATGTTCTCTTGGTTTCGGGAAGCAGGCACTTAGAATACAAGTGGCGGCAAGGCAGAGGGCTGAATGGCCTTTGGGTTGGCGGTGGGTACTTGTCCGCGGCTGCCACCCCGCGCTGCCTGTGCCCAGCATTTCCTTGAATCAAAGGAAACGCAGGGAAACGTCAGGTCCCGGGAAGCACGAGAGGGCTGACCCAACCCGGCCACGGGGCAACTCTGGGGTGCTAGGCAGAGTCGAAGGTAGAAGGTGGCGGCCGTGGGCTCCCCGGCTTGCCCCTGCCTCCTGCAGCCCCGTCTCGCACCGTCCGCGAGAAGCCCGGGGCGCTCAGATGAGCGGGAAGCGGCCTTCGCCGGCGTCGGCGTCCCTGGCACCGCTACCTCGCGGGCGCCCGAGCACGGACACAGGCAGCACGACCTCCCCGGGGCTGAGCTGCTGCAGCCGCATGGATTCCTCGTAGGTCGGCAGGTACTTGACCTCCTCGTAGCTGGGCAGCTGCAGGAAGACCGGAGAGACCACACGCAGCTCGCGCTGCGGGGCGCAGGTGGGCGCCGGGCACCCGCCGCCGCCGCTGCCGCTGTCCAGCAGGGAGTCCTGCGAGCCGGCTGCCGTCTCGTCGGGCAGCAGAGCCGGCGAGTCGCCGTCACCGTCCGGCGGCCGCGCGCCCCCCGGCGGCCCAGAGCCCCCGGGCGGCGCGGGCCGTGCCTGGCCACGCGGGTACCTGCGTGGGCTGGGGCAGATGATGCGCTGCAGGAAGTAGCCGATGGCGAAGAGCACGAGCAGGATGAGCAGCCCCGAGAGCTTGCGGACGAACCAGCCCACGTTGTCCAGGAAGGCGTGCAGCGGCAGCTTGCAGCAGCGCATGGCCGTGGCGTTGGCCGAGTCGCAGCAGCCCTCCCGCTCGCCGCACGCCAGCTCCGCGCAGCCCCCGCCGCCCCGCGAGGGCGCCACCAGCGCGAGCGCCAGCGCGAGGAGCAGCGGCAGCAGAGGCGGCGGTGCCGGCGCCAGCGACGGGCCCTCGGCCGCGACCCCGGGGCCCCACATGGCCCGCGCCGCGCCCGCGAGCGTCTGAGCGCGAGGCTGAGCGGCCCGCCGTCCGCGCGCCGCGGCCCCGCCCTCCCGGCGCTCCGCTCGGGCCCCGCGCACCGCCCCCTCGCGCGCCAGCCACCTGAGGCCCGAGCGGCCCTCGCTCGGCCGCGCGGGGCGGGAGGAGGAGCCGGCGCGCGCCCAGGGTGCGGGAGGCGGCGGCTCGCGGCGGCCGAAGCGGCCTCGGGGCGTCTGACGGGAGCCGGGCGCCCGGCGCCCAGCCCTGCCGCGCCGCATCCGGAGCCGCCCGGAGAGGCGGTGCCGCCACCTCCTGTTGCCCCTCGCCCGGGGGCCGCGCCCTGGCTGCCCGCCTCCTGCCCGCCGGGACGGGCAGGGTTAACGCTGGCGCCCAGCCGCGGGCCCCCCTATCGGGAAGCTTGCAGCCATCGCGCGGCCCCCACCACACAGTGGGGGCTCTCGCTCTCGTAGGCGTCTCCGTTCTAAGTGATTAGGTTTCTTCAGGAATGTTATTTAAACTGACTTGGAACTGGGATTCGCTTACCATCTTTAGGGCAGTCTTTCTGATTAAAAATGGATGATGGCCTTTAAAGGCTAGCGCAGCCCCATTGCCGTCCTAGAGTTGGGGGTGGGCACCGGCTCGTAGTTCCACTTTTAGGGTGCTCCTCCAGAAGAGGTAGAGGATTCCTAGGAGAAACTCATCACCTCCGGACAGAAGTAGCCACAGGGACAGGGAGGCACTCGGTGAAGGTGGCCAGAGAGGGCCGAGGATGGGTGCGGGTCGCATGTCCCTCGAACCGATCTTGCTCATCTATTTAACCCTCCTTGTGCAGAGCAGGGATTCAGTTTGGAGGTTCCGGGAAGCCCATCCTGGAAAATGTCAAAGCGGTGCTCTAAGTGGTTGGCAATGTTCTTAAACATCGATCCAATGTCGAAAGGGTCTTTTTCAAGGTTATTCTTCTTTGCAAAGTGTGACTTTAAAGGAAGTCAGAGGAAATCTGTACCTCCGTGAGACAATAAGATAGAGTGTAGCTTGTCGACACTCCGGGAAACCCCTTACACTCAGTGGAAGTGGCAGCTGCCTTGATCTCTGACTGGAAGACGGGTACAACCTCTGGCTGGTGGAGTCGGGAAGCCCCTTGGAGCCATGCCTTAGAAAAGCCCGGAGCTTGCCACTCCTATTAAGGCACCTGAAGTAGGCCATCCTCTCACCATTCACAAGAGGACCCCCCTGAAGTCGTACCCCAAGAAAAATCCCATGGTCAACATGCGGGGGGGGGGGGGGAAGGAAAAAAAAAAAAAAAAAAAAGAGGAAAAATACAGAGACAGAAAAGATTCAACTGTGGGTCAGATAAAAATAAGTATCTCCTATCTCTCATTTACAGAGTAATGGACAAAAGAAGGTTGGAGGGTGGTAATTCAGATAGCTTTGCCCAGCTTCAATGAGAACACTTTTAATAATTCTGTTGCTGGATAGGCCTTACTTTTTCTTTTCACACTACAAAATGAGACTTTTTCCTCATGGAGACATTCCAGGTGTCACTCAGGATACCTCATGTGAAGTTGGCTTGAACACAGGTCCCCTTTCTCTGGGTTCTTCTGAAGCTACATATTTCTCCGTGCCACCATCCTGTTCCCTGAAGGGAGGCTTGAACCCTACTTAAGTAGTAAAGCTTGATTCACAACATTTTCAGGTTCCAGTATGATTATGAGAGGGAGGGGAGTCATTTTAATCTGGTAAAATTGTTTTTTGATTCACCTCTTTTGGTAAGTATACACTGAACACATTCTATACTTAGGGAACTGTGCTAGTTGTTCACTATCTTAGAGAAAAACCCACTCATCTCCCTTCAACCAATACAATTCCAGCTCCCAGCTTCTGAAACTAAATGGAGCAATCAGAGATTCCACTGAAAGGATCAAGTGGCAGCTTCCTCTTCCATCATAACTTGTTCTTCCTTTCCCAAACCAAAAATAAATTATGACTTGGGATAAGGGCAGTACATGACTTGAGATGAACTTCTGAGTACGAAACTGAAAAAGAATGAAAAGACCCTCTTCAACTGATATTGCCTAGTGTTTTAGGATTTCTGCCAACATTAGTGGAAGCTGTCTCAAAATAAAGTTATTAAATAGCACGTTTCAGTTGTCTTGTTTCTCTCTGCATTTAAGGAGTTAGAATTTATTTACTGAATATTAGGGACAAGTAGAACACAGATCTGATATAAAAACATTGAGTAGGCATGCTTCTGTGAAAACAAAACGAAGGATAAGGTCTGTAAAGTGAGTATGGAATGGATTTTTAATTTTTTCTTTCCAAATTGATAGTCCCAAGGCATCATCCATTAAAGCCCCTGCACAGAAACTGGCACCTCATTGTTCACTGACCTCTCAGTTTCACTTAATTCATTTTTATTTGCAATGTAATTTATTGTATACAACCTTTTAAAGGAAGAAAAGAAACCCTATATCTTTAAAAGCTCTAGAAAAGCCTTGGTCTTCATTACTCAGCATCTTTATTCTTTCTTTTTTACTTAACATACAAATGAACAGGGTATCTTTAGCTCCCAGAAACTCATAAGTTCAAACCACTTAGCAAAGAAAATGGAATTTTTTGTTCCATGGGAAAACTCACAGTGCCTTTTGTTAAATATTGCAGATTGTGTTGGTTGATGAAGGCAAGAAGAAGAAAAAAGTAACATAGTGGGAACAGACTGACCTTTCTCCGTAAACATGGTCTCTTTAAATATTACCCTGATAAAAATTAAGAATATTGACTGCTTTACATTGCTGTTGTTCTTCAATGCTATTGTTTAAACAATTTCCTGATTTATTCATACTCACAGGAATGAGTGGTAAATGAATAGTTTTCAACTTTTTAGAACAGAGAAAGTGGATAGAATGTAGCAAAACTGGCTACTATTTTTTCTGTGCCCATGGGAGCTGTCCTGATAGCTTGTGAAAGGACTCCATCAGGCAGCCCTCTGTTCTAACCCGTGACTACAGTTTACAAGCAAGGACTCCCTGATGTCTCCTACCATGAGCTTACACCTTCAAGCCTGAGTGAGAAGCAAAGGCCCTTCCTTTTCATGTCCTTTCTTCAAAATGTCTAGATGTGGGCAGGTGGGACCTTGTCAATAATCCAGTCTGGAAGAACCTGTTCTTCATAATGTGCCACATAGTTTCCTTACTCTTAAATTACTATTATAATTGACTTACTGTCTCCTTTTATTTTATGGTCTCCCTTCACTTGTGTCCTCCCAAAGCTACCATAAATTACAGGTTTTATGTATATTTGCATAAACACACCTACTTAGAAATGATTTTCGATCTGGGATAATCTGATTTGGAGTTCTTTTCAGATCATATTTCTTTCATCACTCTTTCACTAAATATTTAATGAGGGCCCCCTCTGAACTGGGTATCCTGCTCCACTCTGGAGAATATTATGAAATCAAGCCTTTCCCTCTCCTCTGGGAGCTTATTGGGAAAGAAGTGGAGGACAACAGACATTAACCAAATAGTCAGAATAATGAATTGATATTCCAGTGATTGATGCTTATGACAAAGAAGAACGGGATGCTTTGTTTTCACTCTGGCTCTGATCTTGAGTGGGGCATTGGTGTTGGCCAGGAAGATTTGCCTAAGAAAGACCTCTCTAAAAAGGGACACAGACAAGAGGAAAAAAAAAAAAAAACTTGCAAAGGAAACTATTTAGAGACAAACCCCCAAGATGGGACAAACTTTCACATGTTATCTCTTACCTTTAGGCAAAATCTGCCTAATTTCTACTTCAGGATTCATGACTCTGCTTCTAGATTAGCCTTAGGTAACATTAAGCTGCACTTGCTGTCATCTAGTTTTATCTATCTATCTATCTATCTATCTATCTATCTATCTATCTATCCATCTTTCCAAAGCATTGGAGGCTGAACCCAGGACCTTTATACTAAGCTACATCCCTAGCCTTTTTTTTTTTTTTTTTTCTGAGACAGTCTTACAAAATTGGCCAAGCAGGGCTTGAATTTGTAAGTCTCCTGTCTCAGCTTCCTATAGAGTTGCAGTTACATGGGTACACCATCACCATCTTGTCTTCTAATTTTAAACTAAATGTAGTTGCCTACAAGAATCTTAACTGGTTTTACAATTGTAGTTATCTTCGTTTTTGATCCTGCTGGGTTTTCTCTTGGAGTCCAGGGAAGTTCTAGCAACATTTTCTCTTCCTTCTATTTTCATACCCCTAACTTGAAGCAGAATTTATATTTCTTCTTTCAATTCTAAGAATCTGAAGATGGTCAGCAAAAGCTTCTTTAAGCTACATGGTTGATGTGGAGAAAAATAAAAGGGAGATGCACTGTTGCTGGTTCAAATTAGACACCAAAGGAAATGGGAATATTTTTCCTAAGACTCAAGTCAGAAATAAATGTTGAATAATTTCAGACCCTTGTGAAAATAATATCTACATTTATATTTAACCCTTCAGTTTCTCAAATCACTATATGTGTTGCTTTGTTCCCTTCTTGATCTATGTCTATGAAATGGGTTGAGATTATTACCCTCCCTTTAACGTCTTTATACAGATCATAGAGAAAATTTTTAGGAGTGATGAAATTGGTATCCAAGTCTTGTGAATCCAAGTCTCTTTAGCAAGATTGATGGACAAGGTTGATCACTGCACCTGGATGTGGACCAGGCCAAAGGAACCATCATTGGTGGAGGTGCTTATTTTTGCTTTGAAATTTCCTGACACATCAAAAAAGCCAATTAATTTTTAAAAATGAGACTCAACTTAGGCTTATTCTAGACGACAAATATGAGATTCTTCTGAGGAATTGAAACTTTCCATCATTTACGACCACATTCCATAACTCAATAATGTCTTAGGTAATAATGAAATAGGTCAGCTATTTTGGCATATATTTCTGGAAAGAAAAAGCAAATTTTTTTGCTTCATGAATTTTTATTTTAACTATGAACTAACTCGCCTAGTGTTTATCAATATAAAATGATATATGTTTCAAAAATAAGGATATATTGGGTTCTGAGGCCATGAATAGATAATATTATCAATAACTTAGTCTTCTGTGTTTAAATATTTGTTTGGTAACAGTTAATCAACTAATTTTTCATGAAAACCTTGTAGAAGAGACTAATAACTTTCACTATGTTGTTGACAATATAAATGTAAATAATAAATATGATAAATATTCAGTGAGGCCAGGAAGATCTGGAATTAGAATTCCAGCTATACCAGCTGAATGAATTTCTTTCTCATGTGTGCTTTTCTGAAATGGCAGGGTCACTGACATTGAGATATATTTGTCAGTAGGATGATGCACTACTCAAATGATCCTGCTGGCAGCAAAATCATATAGCATGAAATTATTTCATAAGGAGAAATAATTTCATAAGGTGAGGCATTTTTATGCTCTGTTATTTTAACTTGAAACTAGTATTGTACTCTTTGCCTCCCTGTCATTATAAGGAAAAATTGCTTGTTAATGCTTCCTACTAGATATCCTGTGCAAAACTGCATGAAGTGTGATATAACTGTTCATGCTGAAGCTTGACAACACAGGGCAACAGAACTGGAGCACTGGCTCTGAGCTTGCCATCCGGACTGCGGCTCATCACCCATGTTAGGGTTTGCATCTGGATGTCTCCCCAAAGCCTCCTGTGCTCAGAAGTGGGGCTTGTGGAAAGTGGTTGGATTACAGGGGCTCTCGAGCTGACATTATGTTAAGAGGCAAGGTATGGTTAGAAAAGACAGGTCTCTGGGGATGGCACCTGGAAGATGGCATCTTCCTCCCTGGCTCCTCGCCCTGCTCACAGCTCACCAGCTGCCATGGCGTGAGCAGCTTTCCTCTCTATACCCCTCTGCTATGCTGTCTGCCTTGGGGCCAGCAGACTGTGCCTTGAAACCTTTACAAACTGCAAGCTAAAATAAACTTCTCCTTTAAGCTGTGGGTGGTGGGTATTGTGTTTCAGCCATGACAAAGTGACTAGACTTTCTGCATTCTGCTTCTAATATTAAAGAAAGATCGTTGGGTAAGAAAACTGCCTTAAAAGATTTTACAGATATCCCAAATATTTAAAATTTCTTTAACCATTTCATTGAAGATTTATCCAACCATGAATTGCAAGAGCCCCTTTGGAATATCATCTTAACATCCCTTTTATCTTCCTTTCTTTTCCGTATCCTTTGCTTCAATACACAACCACCTAATAATCCTGCTTTGGAGATACTCTCCCTTTACTTTTGCTCTTCCCTTTCTTTGCCAGGAATTATCTCTCCCTATTTCTGTGGGTTAAAACCATATAGTGGCAGCAAGGGCACCTCTCTCCAAAATTATATATACCCACTCCTGACCCTCCTTCCCCAGACAGAGGTCATTTTTCTGTCTTCTTCCAATCCTTTTAATACTATCTCCTGTTTATTATAATTTTTT
>PVJA010003774.1:75453-92101 GCA_004027025.1 Myocastor coypus | reverse complement strand
AAAAAAAAAAAAAGAAAGTGTTTAAAAAATAATAATAATATATAAAAGTACAATGATATTTATAAATTTAGAGTTTTGCAACTTTAACACTGAAATGAATATTACCATGTTCAACAGATAACAAAACCAAAGGCCATGTGTGTAACACAACAGAACTATGGTCTCTGGATAATGGTTTCAAACGTAAGTCCAAACCAACTGGCAGCCCAATTACTCAGGAAGAGGACTATTAGTACCAGGGATTGAACTCAGGACCTTGTGCTTGGCAGGGAAGCACTTATTCCACTGAGCTATTTTTTCTCCCCACCCCATGGACTGTTATTTTTAGATTTTTTTCCCCCAGGGGAGCAGCGTGAGACACAGTTTCGCTATGCAGTTCATGTAAGCCGGAATTCACTATGTGGCCCAGGCCAGCCTTGAGCTTTCAGGCAGTGATGCTCCTGCTTGGGACTCCTGAGCACTGAGATTATAGGTCCGCACAACCATGCCGGGCTAAAAAATGCAGGTTGATGAAGCCAGATGAAAGGAGAACAAGCAGGATTAATGCTGAGTAAAACAGATTAAAGCGGACCAACCAATTAAATAAACCAGATTAAAGTGGAATATTACTAGATAAAACCAGATTAAGAGATAGGCACCAGTACAACCAATATGGGAATCAGCATAGGATTCCTCACAAAACTAAAATCAGGAATTCCATTGACCCAGCTCGTCCACTACTAGACATGCTCTGGAAGGAGCTGGGTTACAGTGGTGTATGCACGGCTACGCATGGGCGTAGGGATGGATGCACACAGCAGTGGTCCTCAGTCTAAAATAACTACACTAACATGCACACAGTACCATGTTTACAGGAGGTTTTATTCTTTTTTTTTTTTGGTGCCGAGGACTGAACCCAGGGCTTCCAGCTCACTAGGCAAGCATTCTACCGCTGAGCCAAATCCCCAGCCCCTACACAGTACCATTTTTAAGCCTGTATGATACTTTAAATTTATAAATAAAAGTTGATAAAATATTAACATTTGGGGATAATTTTAATAATCAAGATTACAATAGAATATCCATTCACTAAGTGTACTACTCCAAACTTGCTAACATTTTTATTTCCTTCTCATAGATTTTAAACCAAGACAGAATTCCAACTATCTTCTTAACAGCTTACTAAACTGAAAAGTAGAAGAAAATAAAACAGCAATGAACAATACCCATGCTTTCGCAGAGAACACCTGAAACAATACACACCCAAATTTACATACTAAACAGCCAACAAATTTAAATTTTCCTTACCACAAAAGATACAGAGCTCAGACACAGCCTCATTTCACAAATAAAGCAGCAGTGGCTCAGCCAGGGGGAGCACCGGCAGCTAGAGGCCCATTCTACACACATGAATCTTCTTCCCAGAACTGGGCTGAACAACAGATTCTGCGTGTACGTATGCATTATGTGTTTTATCAATCTAAGGACCAAGCTGCAATCCTAGCCAAGCCTAAATCTTCCAGGGTAACTATCTTCATTCACATTCTAAGTTGTAAAGGCTCGAGACTAAAGCAATCGTGACAGCAGGGGTCATGCCCATGCAGTCTGTGTTGGTTGGTGAAATCAGAGAAGGCTCCTGAGCCCCAGCCACCCGTCCACACGAAGGAGCAGCTGGTGTACCATGAAGCGACCCTAAGCAACACTATGTCCTTCAGTCACCCTCCCATTAAAGTGAGGCTGAAGAAGCGTCCTTCGGGTGCATCACCACGTCTTCCAAGGAACTCTGTGGGATAGTTAAATAAATTAACTTACTGAAGGCCTTGAAACTTGGCTTCTGACAATGAAGGAGCAAACCGGACACAGAAATAAGTTATCCTTCATCCTTGATGAAATGAAAACTAGCTTTACTTGGTGAAATACGCAGCGGTTAGCTGCTTTTATTTACACAACTGAAAAGAAACTTGTGGATCTTATTTCAGGAATGACTTTTTATTTGAATAAAATAGTAAACAATATAATCTGGTGCTATAAAACCAGGGATGAGTATTTAGCTTGCCAATTGTTACCAGTAGCTACAAGTACAGCTTGGGGAAAATAAACAGCAAGAGCCAGCAGCTAGAGAATTACATTGACGGACTCTAAGTCTCCCTCAGAAGGAAGCAAAGGAGGTGCCTTCGGTTACACAGTCTCTCTGGGGCTCTGGTGCACACACTAGAACCTATCATGGCAATGGGTGAGTCAGTCTGCACAGTGAGCCCCAGTGTGTGCTATCTTATAGAGTAGTGGTTCTCAACCTTTCTAATGCCGTGACCCCGCAATACCATTCCTCATGTTGCAGTGACCCCAAACCAAAAAATAATTTTTGTGGCTACTTTCAAACTGTAATTTTGCTACAATTATGATTCGGGATGGCTTTAGACGACCCCTGTGTTTTGGTCGTTCGACCCCCGACAGGGTCGTGACCCACAAGTTGAGAACCACTGTTACAGAGACAATGAGACCTATTCACAGGACCACTGTTAATTAGTTGAGAACCATATAAATCACATATAACCAATTATTTCCTACTTCCACCAACTCATTTTCTATAAGCAAAGAGGACAGAAAAGTTCTTCAGTGCAACTGAATCTTAATATGCTTAACCAACTTCTTAGCCCATACACCACTTCTGTCTGGCAAGAAGAAATTGTGTACAGAGTAACAGCAAGAACTTGAATGCCAACTGATTTCCAAAATGGTGCAGTATAATTAGGAAATTCATGAGTCAGATTCCTGTTTATGCCCGTACTGTACAGACTAATCATTTGTTTGTTTTCTATAAGAAGGACTTGATTAAAGCCTCCAGAAGCAATAATTAAATAAGCCTATCCGTGAAGGGTGCGGACTCCGCTAGTACTACGGGGCTCTGAGCCCATAATTAGTACATAGGAACGCACGCAATTAAGAGATGAGTGCCATTTGCTCTACTCGTACAGGCTTCTTGTGTCTTGGTGCTTTCTGTTATGCATTACATGGTACACACATGGTTCAACATGGTCGAATGTACACAGCACTCTACCACGTGTGGGTGGTCCTCACATCAGTCCATGGACTAAATTAAGAGTGGGAGAACTTCAGTGGAGGGACCAAAGGGTAGGTTAGGGTTTGCAGGCCCTGTGGTCGCTCTGTCCACTATTCAACCCTGTCACTCGAAGGTGAAAGCATCATACAGACATAAATACGTTGTGTTCCAATCAATTTTCATCTAAAACAAAAGCAGTGGGCCAGATCTACCCTGTAGGATACAAGCTGCTTAGCCTCGAATCTACTTTGCTGGTCTCTTAATCGAGCCCTAATTCTTAACTGCACAATGTACAGTATTAGCTTAAAAAACTGAGTGTTACCAGATTAGGTAAAGGTGATGGAAGAGAAACGTGATGTGAGTACCTGACCAGCTTTCAGATCTAAGTCATTCTACTTCCTCATACATGAATTAGAAAAGCTGTAACAGGTGAACTTGTCAAGAGTTTTAAGAATCAAGTAAGTCACAGCTTTGAAATCATTTTCTTTAAAAAAGGCATATCCTTGAAAAGTGTTATTTCCGTTATAATGTTGACTATTATGATTGCACTTTTCAGCTGTTGTATCTTTAGACTTTGAAGTGGCGCATCGACTTGAAGCTACCTCAGAGGGTGCAAACTGCATTAACTCAGGACTCCTCTAGCAAGGCTGGACTTTCAGAATGCCACGCAGCCTTTGAAGCCTGAGTAACCACCCTCACCAGACTATAGCCGTGCTTTTAGAGTCCACTGCTTGTGAGAGATGGTTTTGTTTTGTTCAGTTTTGTTTTGATTTTTATGAGTGATGTTCGTCCAGAAAGTCTTTGATTGTGATTTTTAGAAAGGCTTCAAAGGACATGAGGAGCAGGAGTTTCCACTGTGAGCATCGGCACCTACAGAAAAGTTTGTGTAGAAGCTCTTGAGAAGTCGATGTGGCATGCTCCCAGTCTTCTCCCACTGATTTGCAATGGGCAAATACAAATAAGTGGGCCAACAGGCCTGAATAAATGAGCTGCGTATCTTGATCCAGCACAAATTTCTCAAATTTATTTCTAGGGAGATTCTGCAGCTTTGGGGTATGGTTACTAACATAGCTCCGTAGAACACACGTGAAAAAAAAGCTATTGTGTGCGTTATCTTGGAGACCTGTGCCTCCTCCCACTGTGTGCAGGGATCACGAACAACTAAACTCACATTTCAAGGGATAAAAGCAGAACCCCTCAGCCACTGTCTTCTCTTTGTTTGTATATCATTATACTCAAATTTTTACTTACAACCACTACACAGAAAGCAAAGAGAAGGGCCCAGCGGGATGGCTCAGTGGTCTAAAGCCCTGGGCGGCTTCAGGGACCGCAGTTCGATCCCCGGCACCATATGCTGCACCAGCCCTGCCCTGGGGGTGGGCTGAGCCGGCCATAAAGATGAGTGAATAAACAAAGGTTCTGAAACAAGAAAAAATAATAATAAATAAAATTTTAAAAAAAAGAAAAGAAAGCAAAGAGATTTGAAAAATGATTGATACTCTCACCTCAATCAATATGCTTTATAAAGGAGATGGAAAATATATCCTAAACATCATATATGTCTGACTTGAACTTTGAGAAGACAAGAAATGTATGCACCAGAGACACCATTAAGTCACAGAGACTTAAATAACTTTGTGCCGAAGGCAGTGAAATCCATTAAATACAAATGATTCTCACTTTTGCTGAATACTGCTTAAATTGTCCAGCAAAAGACAAAATTGAAAAAAAAAATGCACACAACATCACTTTCTTATACAGATGGCTTCTTACACCCAGCCTTTTTTTGCATACCACTTCATCAATAGAGGCCATCCTGTCCTCCTGCCAAACGTTTCCTGGGCACTGATTATCTCAGTTATAATGGGTCCTTCATGTCCCAATGTTCCTTTCATTTGCAACTAGAAATTTCTTCTGCAATAAGTATTTTTTGTCTAACTATAAGTTTCAATACCAGAATATTAGTGCCTAATACTGACTTGTAGAACTAAGGATATAAATTAACCAAAACTAGCTTAAACTGTTTCTAAAGAAAAAAAAGATAGCATCTAATAAATTGACAAAGACCTTAGTATGCACAAGACACTCAATAATTTTTGGATGAATGAATACATGAAAAAGTGAATCAAAAACATGTTCCCAGTATTTGAACTCAAACATAGCAACACTGTATTTCTACACGATTTATATGAACTAATTTAGGACACAACCTTAACATGAATATCCAATAATTTAAAAGAACTAAAATACACCAATCATCTCTAATTAAAAAAATACTCACTTCAGTGTCATAATCACTTTATGCCCTTGAACAGTGATGAAAAACTAAACTATGTGAAAGTAGACAAGAAATATATCAATCCATGATACACAAATATGACGCAGAGTAAAAATTTTATTATGCTGCTCAGATATCTTATAAAGTCAATTCCTCTACTCTGCAGTAGGAACCATCAATGCAAACCCAACAACATAAAACTTTTGCAAAACAGAAAAACAGTTCTCTACCAAACACTTGGGACAATTAATATAAAGTCTGCCTCCCACATTTATACTGAAATAGATAAGCAAAACATTTATTTAAGCACATAACTGCTTCATTTCTCTTCACATTAGTAAAATGAAAAACTGTATTTTCATCAATATGACTGTCAATTTGCTAAGTGATTTCATTTATTTATTTATTTATTTATTTATTTATTTATTTTATTTTATTTTATTTTTTGTCTTTTTGAGACAGGGTCTCGCTATGCAGTTGAGGTTGGCCTTGAGCTCACTTTTGTAGCCCAGGCTGGTCTCAAACTCGCACCGATCCTCCTGCCTCAGCCTCCCGAGTGCTGGGATTACAGGCGTGAGCCACCACGCCCAGCATGATTTCATTTATTTAGATACACAATAGGGTACCTATCATATTCTCTTGTGATTTATGAAACATACACTTATAATATGTTAAAACCATTTCCATTTCAGTTCAGCAAATTAATCATTTTATTTTAAAATCCATTAATATTGCAAAACATACTTCCCAGAACAGGCTTTTAATGCATGTGGTGAGATACCATATTTTGTTCGAGTGGGGGAAAAAGCCGTTTCTCTCAAAGTATAGTTTGAAAGATTTCCTTAGGTGATTTTTTTCTTAATATACTTCTTAGCAATTTAATATTGACAGCATTTTTCATCATATTAACATTCTCTATTGGAACAATGAACAAAATCTTCCATGGTAACTTAGGGAAATTCGAACTTACATACAATTGTACCAGACACACAGTACCTAGACGGAGGCCTGCACTGAGTATTGCCAGTGTAAATGCCTTTATAGCCAAAATGGAAATGTAACAAAATGAAGAAATACTCTGACCACATGTTTTAAAAACACAGCTACAATTTAAACTGTTTATGCTTTTCGAGAGCTAGAATGCAAATGTTTTAAATAAGATTATCAGGAATAAAAGATGACAGGCAAAATTACAAATATAAAGAAGCAGAGCAGTACTACCCCCGTGTGCGTGCTCCTGTGCGGCTGACCAGGAACTCTGCAGGCAGGGTGCCTTGCTCATCTCCCCTACTTGTCAGGTACACACAGAGGAATGAGAACAGAACTCCATCTCCTCAGTTATACATTTTCCATCCTGAAAACTGCTCTGGATCTCTGGGAGTCCAACGCACTGTGCTAGAACTCTACAGCACCAGGAAGAATTCCCACTGACAGTATTTCCTATACAGAGCTGCTCTACACACTACCCCGGTTATTCCATCGTGTGCTTCTAAAGTGCAAAGAGGAATCGCTAACTATTGAACCTCACAGGAGCACATACTGTGCAACTGTCTTTTACGCATTTGCTGCTTGAGCCCAGTTAATATTATTATTATTATTATTATTATTATTATTATTATTATTATTACTACTACTACCATCATCATTATTATTATTATTGTATTGGCTCAGGGTCTCACTACACAGCTCCAGCTTATGACGATCCTCTTGTTTTCAGCCTCCCAGCACTGGGAGCACAGGCATGTGCCTACACCAGGACCATGCGGCTGGCTCAGTCTTGGGGTGGGGCTGGCATGGCTTGTGTTGTCAGGGATCAAGCCACCATCCCTGAGCTTGCCTAAGCAGGGGCTTTAGTCTGCTGAGGTATCTTGCCAGCCCCAAGCCCAGTCACTTTCTGTCTTTCACAGTTAAGGTGGCAAATCCTAATACTGAGGAGAGCTCCATTTTCACAAGAATTAACACTATAGATAATTTAAAAGTAGGGGTAAAAAAGACACACTTTTCCCCTGTGACAACCCAGAAAACAAGGTATCCTGAATAGACATTTCAATGAATTAAATATGGCATGGAGAACATCAATAAATATACAAGTTAATAAGCAAGCAATCAAGTGAGTAGAGGAAAAAAATACACTAGATACATTCTGACACCCAGGACAGTCCATAATAAGCAGGCATGGTTTTCTTAACAAACACACGTGTTCAAGATCATGCAAGCAGGACAGAGGAAGCTGGAAACCTCTGACTGTAACTGCTGTCTCTTCCAGCTTATATAAATTATAAGTACGTAAAGCATAGTTCATATTCTCCTATCTAAAATAACACCTAAGGCTCAAAAGAAATGGAAAAGTGTCACTACATTCAAACACACAATACTAAACTGAAAGACTTAATTAAACAAAATGAAAGTGTGTTTGGTTTCCAGTGTTTCTAATTAACCACTTACCTTTCATATCAATTCAGATGTTTCCAAGAAGCACACAACGACACCAAGAAATAGACTGGGCTGGGCAGTGCACACATACACACACTGAAACGCGCTCTCTAAAAAATCATTAATAATACAGTTAATAAAATCAAACTGAGGCACATAAGGGCTGGGCAGGGCCACCTTTCCAACCTGACCATCCCGTGGAGTCGCCAAAGCCCTCGTGGCCTTCCCTGCTTTCTGGGGCAACCCGAGCACCCTGAAGCTTCCCCTGAGAACAGGACTGCACACAGGCTACACCACAGGGCTTCATCCCACTAAGGCCTTCATTCTGCTAAGAGCGTTTCGTTGTTCTGCAGGGAAACAATCCTCTGACATCTTGCAAAAATGAGAAGCTCAGCATGAAACGTCCCTGGAGAGCTCCACCTAGCACAGGCAGAATCCCCGGGCTCCACTTCGCTGACCCTGCACCTCACCGTCAGGTCACCTCACACACTGGTGCTCCCAGAGCCGCAAACGGGCTTTACAGTGTTACTTATGTACACTGCACTTATCTATCCTCGAAGTGCTGCCTACGAGGAAGATTCTGAGAAAACCACAGTTCCTCTGGAGCCTGCAGCGCCTCTGGGCCCCCCGACCACTCACGTTACACAGGTTGGGGCACCTCATGGGCACGGCAGTTCCTCACCGCACATATCCAACGCCCTAGCATTTGTTTTCCACATCTTATTTCTTTTTTTCCAAGGTAATGGGAGAAAATAGTAATAATTTATCTTTCTTTCTGAAATCTACAGATTTAAACACTCACAAAAAATTAGCTTGAGACTGGGCATTGTAGCGGATGCCTCCAATCCCAGCTCTTGGGAGGCTGTAAACAGGCGGATCACAATGGTTTGATGTACTAGTGAAACCCTGATTACCCTGTAGGCCCTTCCCTACAATACATAGATAAATATAGATAGACAGATAGATAGATAGATAGATAGATAGATAGATAGATAGATAGATAGATAACTTCATAAATACTTCAAGCAGAAAAGCTACATGAAAAGAAAATGTAGCAGTTTTGATATGGGAGCAAAAAACTAAAAGTTCAAATTTCTAGATAAGTCAAACTATATACCTTGTTCTCACCAGTTTCTCAGAATAATTGTTGTGACAGATGAGACTGGCTTTTACTGGACAAATATAGTAATGCTGTGGATCTCAGTTAACCCGAGTTCTCCCTCCTGAAGTTTTTTAAAAATTTAAGGAATAAATATTAACAATTAATCAAGTACCTCATGTGTGCATGAGGATTATCAACATTTTGGGACTGAAAATAATTTTCTGTCTGAACTTTTCTATGCAGCTTAGGGTATTAACTTTCACCCTGATCCTCACCTACTAACATCCAGCTTAGCTTACCTCCTGCAGGCCCTAATTCTAACATGAAAGACAAGACTTTTGGCAAATATAAGCACTGCTGTCAGATGTGCTCCTGTTATAGGCTAGTCTGTATTGCCAGCTTTAAATAAAAGATGTCAAGCTGAATAAGTATGGTTATAACAACTTTAATTCTAATTATCATTTTATTTTATAGAAGAGAATCCTAATTTCCAGATAGTAGGTGTTTCATGACATTACTTATTAGCTACATGGAAACACAACAGATATAGCAAAACATTTCTTTGCCAGAAGCATGGCAGAGGCCTGAAACTTAATCAGGACCTTCGTTTAAAGTCAAAACCACAGAAACAAAAAGGAGATGCTACGGGCCAGAAGTTACACACTTAGGGTTACTAGATGTTATTAAAATGCTCACAAGCCACAGGTGGAAACAAAGCATGGGGAATTATAGTTTCAAAGCTCAGGCTATTTCCAGGAAATTGTCTCAGTTATTCTTCTCTCAGTGTTGGTACAAAATACCCAAACACAAAATGATGGAAGGAAAGGTTTAGTTAGCTCACAGTTAGTGGAGGTTTCAGTCCGTACTCAGCCTGCTCCAAGGCAGGTGGCCCATGGCAGAGGGCAGGCATTCATGGCAGTGGAAAACAGCAAATAGCAAAGGAAGGAGCAGAGGCTGCAGCAGCTAGCAAGCCTCTCTCCCCTCCTCACATTGTAATGGAGATTCTCTGCCCCAGCGCAGCGGCAGCACTCACACCCACAATCCTGGCCCAGGATCATGAATTGATCACTAACTCTAGAAGCCGCCCCAATGACTGCATGAGGATTTTTTTTTTTTTTTTTTTTTTTTTTTTTTTTTTTTTTTTTTTTTTGTCTTTTTGAGACAGGGTCTCGCTATGCAGTTCAGGCTGGCCTTGAGCTCACTTTTGTAGCCCAGGCTGGTCTCGAACTTGCACCAATCCTCCTGCCTCAGCCTCCCGAGTGCTGGGATTACAGGCATGCGCCACCACGCCCGGCTCCGCATGAGGATTTAGACACAAACCATGACAGAGATGCACCCGAAGCCTAACAATTAACACTAAAAAGGGCAGACGAAGGGAGGGTGATGGTGATGGGCACGAGGGTGGTAGAGATTTGAGCATGACAGGAAACTCGAGCTCCTCACAGTAAGACAGGAACATCACAAGTTTTGCTTAGCTCCTGATTTATTAATAACAGAAGCTCTCAAAGCAGGGGCTGGGCTGCAGTAGCAGCTCAGAGTCACAGACCTCGTTGGTGGGTGCCTTGGATGGGCATATGGACCTCCTCATGACGGGCCCTCTGTGGACACTTAGCGGACAGGGAATGGGGCTTGAAGAAACCCTGCAGTGTGAAGGACAGCTCCCAGGATTACACGAGGCTGGAAGCCATCTTTAAGAAAAATAAACACCATGCAGTTTTGTACTGTTTGCTAGTTCATGGATTCTTTTCTTCAAGATGCAACCACCACACAAACGTGCACAGGTTTAGAATTCATCTGGTTTGACAGGGACTTGTTCATCATTTCAAATAATACAACACCAACGTCGTGCCTCTCACAGTGTGAGTCACTGATGGAACCCACCCACAAGTGTGCAAATCTGAACTCATGAAACTTCTGCATGTAGCACAGGAAGCACATGACCTTTCTATCTTGTATTACGTGTGTGCCTGAACACTGATGTAACGTAAACAACTGTATGGAGATAGAGATATTGTTGCGTATGTTTCTTCTGTTTATTACTACCATAGAATTATAATGATCTTAAGTGTTGTATTATATAATCTTCACTCTTTCTCTCTCCCTCTAATAGAAATATATTACCCTATGCATTTCATTTTTAAGATAACAAATCAGACCATTATGAATATTTTAATGTACTGATTTTTAGCCACTAGTACACACCTATCTTTTCTCACACAAATAAAAAGAACAAATTAATAAACTTCATACTCAGCATTTACAGCACTGGATTGAATAACTTAGGGAAAAAAGAAGCCAATAATGTGAACTCCCAGCATGACCTGGTAGATGCCCAGCACATAGAGTGAAGAGTGCTTGACTACTGTGCCAGCTGATTTTCTAAGTTTTTAGGAGCTAGACAGAATTATGGGTGCAGGAAACACATAGGTAAACAACTCAGAGAACACCTATGCTGTTGGGAAGTGATCATTTTTTAAATGAGAGGCGAAAAATAAATTCAAACTATACTAGCAAGACCAAACCAGCAAGACCTCTGGCAGGTGAGAACACGTCACAGTGCTTGTGGTGAGGTAACAGAGCAGAACCGGACCTGGCACCAGACCTTCCTCCACAAGGTGGTTCCAGTTCCTCTGCTCAGTATTCACCTGTGCCTTTCCTCATCAATTCCAGGTATCAGTGAACTGCAAGGGAACCCTCCCACTTGGCACACCCTCCCAGTGGACACCTTTCCAGTGGACACCCTCCCAGTGGAATCCTTTTCCAAGGAATGCTGATTCATCACCATGCCAGTAAGCTCCCTGAAGGAAGCCAGGTCTCAGGTCTCTTTCTACCTCACCCTCTGCCTTGCAGGGTGCCTTACACAGGAGAATCCACAGGAACTGATATGGAGGAAGACAGAACAGTACAAAAGTTGGCACTGTGACCCTGCCAAGCAGGGCAGGCAAATGGGAGAGTTAAGAGCTAGAGTCTGAGGTTCCTTGAATGACTTTTCCACATTCTGGTAGAATGCATAGTGTGGTTAGCAGAATCCATTATGAACATCTGACTCATGGAACAAAGTTCACATCCTGATTTAGCCACTGTTTCTTGTCTCTTCAGGCAAATTCACAACATTTTTGGGTCTCAGTTTCCTAACAGGGAACAAAGAAAGCCTTGAGACTATTACAACACAATGTTCCAGAAGTCCTTACCAGACTCTCAAGAGTCGGACAACAAGTACAGTTCCTTTCAGTTCACTGGTCTGAGCTATTCTCCATAACCAGAACCAAATGGCCCAACTGTGTTACAAGAGATGGGGTCACAAGTCATGTTCCGTAGGAACTGTGGACTGTCCAAAAACTCGAGCAGAAAGAGCAGTGCTAAGAAAAGTGATTCCCATAATGCACCTGCAGAACAACTGACAAATCGTCATAATGCTGTAAACTCTTAGACTGTACATACGTTTATAAACTAAAATTTTCAAGGTACAAAGTCCCTCTTTAAAAATAAAACACAGACAGTAAGTGATTACAAAAGCAGTGAATGCCAGCATCATTGTTAAATGCTTCAGGTAGAAACTCAGTCCCCCTTATACGAATGCAAAACAAGGTTCACACATTTAAAAATGATACTCAAAGGCTGTAGAATTTACTTAACTGAAGTTATAGCTTCTTCTGCTTCATGAGAGGAAATATCACATACTATTTGTAAGAATAACAAGACCCAAATTATTCCCTCATACCTGTGCCAGTATGTGTTTTATCCCTATAAATCAAAGTCAAAAGCCAGAGCAACATACTGCCTCAAGGCAGCCTGAACACACTTCACGTTAGCTCACTACTCTTTGGCCACAAGGTGACAGCTGTGTGAAGCTTCCATTCCCAGCCACCTGCCTGGTGCTCCTGGCACCCAGCTCCCCGCAGAGCCTTGGGGGCATCTCCGTGAGGTCACCTCCGCCGCGGCTGCACACTGAACAGCTTGCAGAGCACAGCAGCCCCAGGCAGGAGCTGGCTGCAGAAGACTCCGCCGCCTGCAGTGAGGTTGAGGAGGTTGCACAAGTGCTGTGGTGGTGCCCAGACGGCCCAGATGCGCAGGGATGTCGCACCATCAGAGAGGAGCAGCAAACTGAGATGCCTCAGGAAGCCACTGGCTGGTTGGGATGCAGGGTCACTCCAGGACCTGGAGGGCTGGGTGTGTGACACTTCAATCAGAGATGAACAGGCATGACATGAAAGTCACACACCTGGCACCTAGATGCATGCGGTGAGCAAGGGCAGCTGGGCAGGGACACAAAGGGGGGAGAGGAGACAGGTGCCAGGCAAGGGCATCCTGTTTCCCTGTACATTCTCTCTCTTCCTTTGTCTCTCTCTACCTCCCCCTGTGCCCCCACACACAACTGCCTGAAAGGGAAGTGGATTTTAATCCACAGCTGGCCTGGGTCACTACTCAGACAATAAAAAATATGAAGTGAAAGCTGCACATAATTACATACCAGCAATGTTTGAACAGGATGAAAATCGCAGTTCACACAACTGTTAGTAAATAAAATCCAGGCGAGGCAAGGCCTGGCCCTATCTGCCTTTAGCAGGCAATAGCCACAGCCCGGCAGTGGAGTTCACACAGTAATTACAGAGAAGTGAGTTAAACCCTGAAAGTGGTGGTTACACGGCACTTAATGAGACCATCTATTTAAGTCATCATGTCCCTTCTGTAAGATGAAAATTTCAGAGCAGAATGTTTTAAAAATGGACGTTTCAAATACACCATTGTCAGTGAATGTTAATAAACTATGCGTGAAAGCTTTGCAAGCATTTCTTAACTGAGAGATCACAAACTAACTGGCCAGGAGAGAACAGTGCCACCTCTACACCTGAGGAAACAGCAGGAGATACGGAAGCAATGTGCAGTCCCACAGCTGGCAAAGGGCCATGCTGAGAGCCACACTCCACTGGATGATGACAGAGAACTGTCTTTTGCAGGACCCAAGAACGTCTCCATAGGAAATGGCACCCTCATCCTCACCCAGCACTGAGCACAGAGTCTAGCGAATGCCAAATCGGCAGTTAGCAATCGGTAAGTGGCTAGCATGTTTTATGGCTTGGCTGAGCACAAAAGTTGTGATGTAATTTAGGCCAAAGTTTTAAATTGTAAAATAAAACTATTCTCATCGTTTCTTCCATCTACAAGAGAAAAAAAAACATTTCACATTACACAGATGGAGCTCTTTGGGGAATTACTTTTTTCTGAATCTTCTGTATAAAATAGGGACCTCCCTGCTCCTATTTAGGAGACACTGTGTAACATTTTCAGGACAGGACACACCAGAGATCCCAATATCCTATTTCCTCACCAGGTCACTCTAAGCATCTGTGTTTCTGGACCAAGGACTTCTGCTATTTATCCCCATGGACATTACCCCAGGGCCCTGGGCCGTTTTCCTGGGATGGGCAGAAAGGTGGCAATCAGGAGGCATCAGGGGAGAAAACAGGATGGTCCCATGTTCAGCAGAAAAGCTCCTCACAGGCTCATGCACTCTGTACTCTGGAGTGCAAGAGTGCCAAGGCTTTGTGCAGCCAACCCTGTGCTCAACAAGTGACAGCACAGAAGAGCAGCTCACTTGGGTCAGCTAGAATCCTCATCCTTAGAGCCAGCTCTCAAAAGTTATCGTGAGTTATGTCTCTGAAATAATAGGGCCAGCAAGATAGCTCAGCGGTCTAAAGTGCCAGCTTAGGCAACTGCAGCAGCTACCCAGTGCCACATGCTGTGCCAGCCCCACTCCCAGGGTAGGCTGAGCCGGCCGTAACATAAATAAATACATAAATAAATATTTTTAAAAATAACAATCATTTTTTTTTTCTTTCTGTTTTTCTGTTGGGAACATGTGCTTCATTTTTTAAAAAAGTAAAAAAATGTACATGGTACTGTAAATAGAATTTTTTAAATTTATTTTTAAAGTATCTGTTGCTACTTTATAGAATCTAACTCTTTGGATATACTGATCTTGTACATCCTGCAACCTTGCTGGGCTCACTACTACAGCAGTGTGTGCGTGTACATGCGTGTAGGTGTGCGCACATGTGTGTGTATGTGTGTAGTTGCCCTGGAATCGTCTGCACAGAAGGTGAAGACTCTGCCGACAGGCACGGTTTCATTTCTCCTTTCCTGTCTGCTTCGCTCCCCCCACTTCCTTTCTAGCACACAGTAAAATCTCCACAGCAAGCAGCAGAGACAAGCATCGCTGCCTGTGCTCAGCCACACCAGGCCAGTGGCCCAGCGCCGCACGCTCTGGGCAGGCGCTCCACTGGGTGCTTTCCACGAGCGCTCCTTCTCAGGCTGAGCATGTCTGCTTCCCTGCCTACTTCCCTTGGTGGCAACTGACTTGCCACACTGCATTAGAAATACCTAGTCATGATGTTCTATCATTTGATGGATTACTGGACACGACTGGCTAAAGCTTTAGAATGTCTGCACGTAGATTCATGAGAGATGCTGGACCACAGTTTTCCTTCATTTACATCAGATTGTCTACCTTTGACATTAGCATAATGAAAAATAAAAAAATAAAAAACAAGTGTGGAGGAGCAAGGATGAAACGGGCACTCAGGGCTTGCTGACCAGAATGTAAAACGGTGCAGTCGCTTTAAAAAGCAGAACAGCAGTTCCCACACCATCGGTTACCACATGACCCAGAAACTTCACTCGCAGACGCCGAAGAGAACTACACGCACTCTTACACAAACATTGGTTCACAAATATTCACAGCAGTCTCACTCCCAGTGGCCAAATCACAGAAACAACCCCGACGTCTACCAGTTATACATTTGGCCATTTTTTCAGTCACTGAGAGGAGTGGAACACTACTCTGCACTGCGGCGTCATCACATCTGACTGATCTTGAAAAAGGGATAAAAGTGCAACATGCTGCGTGATCTCATCTGCATGAATAAGGAAAATGTGGTCCCAGTGCAGTTTATTGGCAGGCAGAGCTGGGAGAGGGGAGGAGGTGGGACTCTTAGTGGTACAGCTTCTCCTTGGATAATGAAAATATCCTGGAACTAAACAGCAGTGCTCACTGTTCAGTGCTGCAAACATGCTAACACCTGTTGAAGTGTCAACTTTCAAATCGAGCTTTCTGGCTGGGAGACGGTTGCAAGTCTCACGTACCCATATTCATCGCTCATCTTCAAGACCGTTAGGGTCTGTGCGGAGGTGTCCCCCCCAGAGCCTCAGGCAGTCACGGGGCAGGTGCTGTGGGAAAGGGTGCTGTACCTCCCCTGGGGCAGGTGATTTGCATTTCAATGCAAGAGAGGAAGAGAAGTTAGCTGCTTTACTGGCTGCTAGCTCTCTCCCTTAGGGCTCTTGCTCTTAGCTGCCACCACGAAAGGGTGCCCTGTGCCGTGTGCACCCCTGCCTTGGAGCCAGCTGAATATGCACTAAAACCTCCAATAACTGCAAGCTAAATGAACCTTTCCTCCCCCATTTTGAGGGTCAGGTGTTTCACAGCAACAAGAGAAGAGTAACTAAGGCAAAGATGCTTAAAATTGACACAGGAATTAGTATAGCCTTGTAGCTTACACCGACATGCCTGTTTTAAAAGTTGAACAACTGGGCCCGGCGGGATGGCTCAGTGGTCTAAAGCGCCTGCTTGGGGAAGCTTGGGCGGCTTCAGGGACCGCGGTTCGATCCCCGGCACCACATGCTGCGCCAGCCCTGCCCTTGGGGCGGGCTGAGCCGGCCATGAAAATGAGTGAATAAACAAACAAAGATTCTGAAACAATAAATAAATAAATAAATAATTTAAAAAAAAAAAAAAAAA
>PVJA010003774.1:46359-75353 GCA_004027025.1 Myocastor coypus | reverse complement strand
GATTTTAGTAATGAAAAAAAAAAAAAGAACCACCCTTAAACCTGACCTGCCTCTAAGCACTCACTCTCCCTGTAGGACAGGGGCGGAGGCCCTGCAAAGAATTTAAGAGTTCTTCCTCTATTAGTTATTCCTTCTCTCTCACTTCATCCTTAACTCTCTGGTCTCTCCCTTCTCTTAATTCATTTTTTACTTCCTAGTGCACCAACCTAACCTTTTTAAACCAGTCACAATACTAAATACAATAAAAATATGCTCAGCATTTAAACAATTTAAAAAATTATAGACCTTGTAAGACTTACAGATCTTAAACAAGCTGTTTCAGCTTTCAGAAGAATTGCTCCTTGCCAAAAAAAAGAAAAAGAAAAAAACACTTCTGGGAAGAAGCCTCAAGAGAAGAAACTTGCAGTCTGGAATATCTGCAGTACACATGGCATCCGGGGAAGGGCCAGACACACCTAGGGGCCTCTGCACTGCTACCCTCAAGATGAGCCTTGAGCTTCTCAAGCTAGAACTGGGCAATCTGGCCCAGAAGAGCTTCCAGGGAGAGGCCCCCGTGTGCGGCCCACTCGGGAGGAGCGCTCAGCTTCTCCTGCCTTGTCTCTCCTCAAGGCGGCTTCCAGGAAAACACACTAGCTGGCTACACTCCAGCTCCATCCACTTCGGTTCTTACATCAGGTACTTAAAAAATCAGAATTAGTATTCATGTCTTTCACCAAAAGAATGCTGTTTAGACGATTATATTTAGGCCATTCCATCGCACTGAATTTGACAAAAACTAACACAGTTTGCTTCAGTTTTAAATCTGCTCTCAGCGGAACAAATGTATTTTATTTTTATTCTGGAAATGCTGATGTTTCAGGCACACTAAAGAATGACAGGCCATCCTAACATACACATCACCGCACTGGGGACAGAAATCGGCCCTACAATCATGTGCATCTCAACATGCACACAGCATACGGTAGCTTCAGTGACCAATCGAGCTGGCTTGACTTCATGACAGCTATTTTTCCCTGGTCTCCAACTAATGTTTGGGAATGATATTGTTTCAGAATGAATCTGATTTGTCACAGTTTATTTAATAAGGAATACAAGCGTTGTGTTTAAATATGAAAGCTAAAAAAGCAATAAATAGGGAAGTCACTTTTCAAAAGTAGTAGGTCTCTATTTACAGACTGCAGGAACATTCCTAAAGCACTTCCTGTGGATGTACAAGGCAGAGTTCCTTACCTGTTTGCTGCCCCTATAATTCAGCCATGGTTTTGTAAACTCAAGACATTTTCAAAGACTTCTTATACAGAACCCCAGTTGCATTAAGAAACAATGCCCAAAATCAACAAATGGAGTAACAGTAGAGTAAAAAGCCTTTCACACAGTACAGAAACAACTAATCAAGTGAAGTGACAACCTTTTATCTTTTTTCCAAAGGAGGAAAACACTTTCCTCCTCAGACAGAGGCCTACCATACAGAATATAAGGTACTCAAATTTAGACACCCTCCAAGATAAAAGAACCAAACAAATGCATGGGCAACTCAAATGAAATAGGAACCTCTTAGAAGAAATATAAATAATCATCAAAATACATCTTGGGCCACTAGAGAAATACAATCAAAGCAACAAGGATTTTCTACTCTACTCCAACAATGGCCATTTTCCAGGAGTTAAAAAGTAATAAAAGCGGGCAATATTGTGGGGGAAATGAAACTATACTACGTGGTTGATGGGAACATAAACTAGTAGAGCTGGTATGAAAATATCTTGTGAAACTAAAAATAAACCCAGCTCCAGTTGACCCGCTACCCTTTCGGGAGTATCATCTCGAAAACCTAACATCACCATATACAACAGTCGCACACACAACTGGCAACAGCTGAGGCTTGCAAGCAGCCTGTGTGACTGATAACCGGTGATGGGCTAAGCAAATGTGGCAGGGATGCACTGCGCAATGCTCCTTGGCCACCTAGATGAAAGCTGAGTCAGTGGTAGGAAAATGGATGGATGCTGGGAATATCTGCTGAGTGAAAGACAAGTCACAAGAGGATACACCCTGCACAGTGTCTGTAAGATGAGAGACACGTACATTTATAAATAATCTGAAAAACAAACAAAAAGAGCCACGTTAAGCAGGGAAGTAGACAGTGGAGATGGGAAGGGGGTAAAGGGGCAGGGCGCAAGCCTGATCAAGATGGGTGCTTATATGTACCAAAGCTCCAAGCCCAGTGTCATCACCATGGGCCACAGCATAACAAAAATTTTTTTTAAATATTTTTTGAAAATGAGTTAGGTCTTACTCCACCCAATTTGTTCTACCTTATTTCTACTTTTTATATGCATTTGATTATACAGCGAAATCTTTTAGGAAATGGTCAAACATTATGTTTGTAAATCATTTCCTAAAGATTACTTTTCAAACTATAATTTATGCTTAAAAGTAAGAATAAAAGCCAGATTACATTTCTTGCAGCTAAATTCTCAATGTTAGTAGACAACAGGTGTTTAACCAATGCAGTGCACAAAACATAAGCCATCCCACTGTCATAGGTGTCCAACAAAATTATCACTCACCATTCAGTTCTCGCTACATTTTAACTGAGAAGTCGAAATATGATATGAGGATAATATAATATAAAAGTGTAGGTTTAATTTTAAGTTTTTCCACCTGTTAAGACATTCAGATGAGGGAACACAGAACTGAAGCAAGCTCTGTACACTTTAGGCAGCGTATGTGTATGCAAGGGCAGGCATCGCTTCCCCACTCACTGTCCATGTGGAGCTACGACCTGTCAAAAGAGCATGGCTCTCAACGCTAATTACGGCTTTGTATCTATTTAGTCCCACACAGCGGCCAAGTATACATTATGCAAGTCCTTTTACAAATAAGTGTATGCCACCCTGTATAAAAACTGTTGGGATATCTTCTTAAAGTGTGGATCCTTTTCCAATTTAGACAGTTGGCCCTAAAATTCTTGCAAAATTCTCCTTGGGGCAGATCCATTTGGTTCCTACATTACATGTTAACGAATAAAGTTGGAACGCCCACAGTATAACAGCTACAGATGAGATGGATCCATCACTTGTCTTAAATAAATACTCAACATTGACTAAGGGCAAAGCTGTTCATCTTATCCTATGGTTTCTTCGTTTCAAAGAGAACAACAGGAGTGAATTCAGAGTTATAGAGAATACTGGAATCTAGAAAGATAAATGTAAAAAAGAAATCATATAATATGACTCATTGGGGTACAGCTGTATCATTTGAGAAAAATCTATATAACACAGTTAATCTGACCAAGTAAATATGGCCAATAATTCAGGTCCCTCGAACATTTCTCCCACCTGCGAACGCAATTCAGACTCAGGGACCTTGTCGCCTCAGCAGCAGGAAAGAGGGGATAGACTATTAGCTTATGCCCTTGTAACAAAGACAGTGATCAAGATAAAGAAATTAAATGTAGAGATATATTATATAGATACAGACACAGGGGAGAGGGAGAGACTGATACAGATTCCTCAGGAACAAAGGCTTATTCTTCTGTATGCTACCTATTATATTGGAAAATATAGAAGATTTTCCATTAGCTATTACAGATTAAGAAAATTAGTAAAGTAGGTTACGTCTTTTTAAAAATAGCTAATTAATCTTTTTAAAGGCAATGTAATCAATCCAAAGCATTTTCAGAACAAGCTTAAATTTTCCTGTAAAATACCATCTGCACATGTGAAGAAATTTGGAAAAAGCTCTTGGCTGCTCCCCAAGAAAGCAAAATATTCTCATCTCCATTCATCTAAAGGTTTCTCCCACTTGCACAAAAGAACCAGTGGCATGCTAAGTTTTCTTGCACTTCCACTCCGGAACTGAGCTGGATCTGTAGCTAATCTTAGCAGACAGCCCATCTCACTTTAGTTTATAACTCCCTCTATCCCTGTTTCTCATATCTACTTTGTAATTAAAATTATGATTACTTTTCAGAGTCCCCCTGAGGTACTTGTTCTTTTTCGTCTTTATATTTAGATGAGTACTATGTAAGTGCTTTAAAGCAGGAGAGCAGTGAAAGGATGGAGCATCTCCTAGGATGAACTGTGGAATCCTAAGTCAACCCTGCACATGCCCAGGCTTTGAAGTTAATGGACTTCTCTGTAACCACGAAGTCAGGAAAGGTAGAGTTTGTTTTCCTTCACTCTGCAATATAACTGCGTGTGCAGCTCTGAGGCCCACTCTGCACAGACTTTTCTGGGAGTTGCCGTCTTATTTGGCCGCTTCCATGTCTTGATGGTGACTTTGAGTGTTCCTTCTGAAATTATGTCCCTGCTGTGGGCATGCAGTCTAAAAGGTATATTTTAATTTTTTTTCTTGAATATCCATTATAAAAACAAATTAAAACTCACTGAGAAGTCTCACTACAAGTTTTCCCCAAGTGATTTCATTTTTTCCAAATTATAGGTGAGTATGTTCTAAGATGTCATGCACCATCAGGTACCCCGAAAGCACTCAGCTGGTTTTATTTACTGAGTTCTACAAAAGGTGTGAGAGGAAAGGAAAGCTTCACTAAGATCAGTCATTTGTCAGGCAATGACAGAACAACTTTCTAAAACAATATTTGATAGTAGGTTTTTCCCCAAGGACACAGAATTCTGTTTTCTTTACTTTAAGAGCATATACAAGGGCCAGCAGGATAGCTCAATGGACTAAGCACAGTGGCCAGGGTTCGATCCCTGCCACCACATGCCACGCTGGCCCCACTCCTGGGTGTGCTGAGCTGGCGATGGAGTCTGGGCATCACAGTGTATACCTGTGATCCAGAATTACTATGAGTCTGAGCTGTATAGTGAGACCATGCATGCGCAAACATACACAAAAAAAAATTAATGAAAGAGCATAACAAAGTGCAGCCTTGCTCTTACAGAAGATTAGGAGTCATGTGTAGCAAGAGCAAATTTTCTCTCTTTTGTTCTTTAAGCTGCTTGCCCAGGGCCATGTCAATCTCCCCATCTGCACGAAACCTGCTAGGAAGCCGCTGCCGCTTAGGACAGCCTCTCTGAAGCAGAAAAGCGGTTTTCCTTCCTCTCTGCCTTGGCCCTTCTTTCCTGCACCGGTTTCCTCCTTGTTCTGCCCCTTCTTCTCTTAAAAACATTCCCTAGTGGCCAAATGGGAAGATGCGCGCTGAACTTCCACTCACACATCTTCAATGGTTCAAAAGACTCTTCCATGTTCACTTCCAACAGCTCTTCTCTAATTTTCACCGGTCGATGAACGGATCACATATGTGCACAGGCTTCACCCATGTGCTGTGTCCATTTGCAGCTCAAAAGTCCTTCAATCATTAAGGATGGCACTGCACACAGCCTAGAAGAAACACTGCCAGCATGCAGGTGGAAGAATGCAAGACGTGGTGATTTCTACCCTCAAAATATAAACTCTCAGAGTGACCGACTGACGGTGCTGAACATTTGAAGAGATCCTGTAGTTCAATAATGAAGAGTTCACATTTTCCCCAGAAAGCTGCATCGGAATAGGTGGCTTTCTTCTAGTTACTGCCTAGCTTCGACAGGAAGAAGCCGGCTTCTAGGTACAATACCTTGCAAACAGCTGACTGAACAAATACTTGTTCAGTGAACTATGTCATCCTAGCACCAAGCAACATTCCAACTTCACTGCAGCTCATATGACCCTACATATGTGTGTGACATGTCTGCTCACAAACACCGCAGCAAGACGCTGGGGAGCGCTGCACTTCAGCCAGCTACGTGAAGGGCAGGCATGAATGTGCTGAAATCTGTTATGGCACCTAGTCGGAAGCCATCGCAGGTCCTGCTCAGCAGCACCACTGGTACAAGTGAAACTGGCCATGCAGGAGAGTGTTTAGACCATGTGGGACAACAGCCTCAGGGTTACTACTTCAAAGTTTCTGCCACAAGTCCCATGCTTAGCGTAAGAGCCAAGCAGCTGTGAGCAACAGGAAAGCTATGACTGCCTTGCAAATGAGTCTGTGTCATGAGAGAACCACACCCCCAACAGCCTTGTCCCCCTGTGCTCTGCATCCTGTCCCTTCAAAAAGCATAAAAGTTAGTCTGCTGTTTCAGGTAAAAGACAACGTTTTCCCTCTTCATACTTCGTGACAACAAAATATACAAACATACAAGCAAAATAATTAGAATCAGTCATTTTGCCTGTAAAAGAGGTTTCTATTTTATATAAGAAATCAGTTTCTTTTGAACCATATAATTCAATATCACTCATTTTGCATGAATGCTAAGTTTAATGTTGATGCAATTTTCGTTAAAAATTATCCTGAAGCCAATATTCATAAATGCTTTATTTCAGGCAGAGTTTTGCCTTGAGACACGTTCCCACAGAAAAAAATTATATTATCACCAGGCATTAGATCCGGTTCAAGTTCACCTTCGGTGAAATCACTAATTAAAACAATCACCAATGATGCATGTATGATAACTCAATATTCTTTTTAACTTAAGGAAGTGAATGATTAAAATAATTCCTGGAATTTTCTTGGGTCCAGGTAATTGCACTGAAAGATAAGAACTGATAAATAGGTAATTTATAGCATTAATTTTAAGAACTGAGTACACATTAAATAGATGTACTTATTGAACAACTAAGATTTTCACTAAGAGAAAAAATGTAAGACTTTAACAGGTATTTTAGCTTCACAAAATATGACCATTCTTAACAAAGCATTTCAATTGATTATATACACATTTATAACCATACTATGCACATATACACACATGTCCCTTGTGTTTATATTCTCAATATATGTGCATTAATAATACGTATGTTTGTAAGTTCAGGTGCACCCTGTTAACTCTTTGATTGAAACCATTTTTATATTTAAAAAAATTTAAGTTCTTCAATACAGTCTTCTTTTATTTCAGTGAAACAATACAGTTCTGACAGCACTATGAACAGAGAAAATGTTAGTTTAGAAAAGGAAAGCACTGTCATAAGAGATTATATTGACTGAAAATCTGTATACATGTCTTCTTTAAAACTTTCTTTAAAAAAATCTCTGAATGTCTTTTGAATTAGCCATTCAATCGTATCTTTTTTTTACAAGCTTTTTTTTTCTTTTTTTTGAGACAGGGTTCCGCTATGCAGTTCAAGCTGGCCTTGAACTCACTTTTGTAGCCCAGCCTGGTCTCGAATTCACACATATCCTCCTGCCTCAGACTCCCAAATGCTGCGATTACAGGCGTGTGCCACTACTCCCGGCTTCAATCATAACTTTAATGATCATTAATTCCACATTGATGGGGCCAGGGAGAGCTCAGTGGCCTAAGAGCCTGCCTGGTCAGTTCAAAATCCCGAGTTCGATCCCCAGTAGCATAAAAAAAAAAAAAAAAAAAAAAAAAAAAAAGGATCAACTTTCAACTTTGGCATATAAAAATTCTAACTGATACTTTTAAATGAATTTATGGTGAGTGATCATCTAATGACATAGACTACATATTCTCTTCATTGCATGGTTTAAAAGTTTTGCTTTCTTTGTAATGCTTTACAAGTAGTAAAAATTCCCTATGGGATATTTTGCACCACTTCAGGCATTTGGTCAAGTAAAAGCAATAACTTTTAGTGCCAAAAAGAAATTGGCGGATTTTAGTAAATTTTGCTAAACAATATGCACTGCTATACCCTGAGCAAATAGAAAGTATATTCCAAGAGGAAAAAACTAAGTTTATTTAAAAAATGTGATCTGGTTAAAACTGAGTTTGGTATTCATATTAGCTTTAAGGTTTTTACATGAGTATAAAAATCATTTATGTATTTAAGAAGCATTTATACAACATTTTAGTTTTACATATCTAAAACCCGAAGTAGCACATTTGTATGAAGCCATCTGAGGCTAGTAAAGGGCTGGCCACTACTCTTCACAGCACAATGGCTTCTTTTCTTATTAAATTATTACTAAATTAATTTAAGTTGCACCTCTTCCTAGAAAAATGGACATGTTTAAAATACGAGATGCAAAACTAAAACGAGATGCAAGATACACAGTGGGGGTTGTTGTTGTCTTGCTTTTTTTAAAAGATTATTTTCTTCAGGAGTGAATGAAAAAGGAAGCATGCAATTTTTTTTTTTTTTTTTTTTTAAGAATTTATTTTTATTTTTATTTTATTTTATTTTATTTCTTGTTTCAGAACTTTTGTTTGTTTGTTTATTTATTTATTTTTATGGCTGGCTCAGCCTGCCCTGAGGGTAGGGCTGGCACAGCATGTGGTGCTGGGGATCAAACCGCGGTCTCTGCAGCCGCCTAAGCTTTCCTAAGCAGGTGCTTTAGACCACTGAGCCATCCTGCTGGGCTCCTAAGCATGCAATTTCTTGAAGAGAAAAAGTAATAGTTTCACAGCAGGTGAGCAGGAGAGTGCCAGTGACCAAAGCACTGTGTACATTGCCTTCCTAGTTGTCCCCCTGGGCGCATGTGTCTTATGAGCACATCAACACAGGCCTTGCTCTCCCATGGACTAAGAGAAGTGAGCCGCACAACTATCTTAACTGTCTTGTGTATAAACACATCTCCCCTTTCCACCTTTCCTCTTTTCCTTCTCACAATCTGTTTTATCTTTTCAACAGTGGCTTCCCAATTCACAACAGCTATTGTTTATTCTGATGTTATTTACTTGTTCAGTTTCTTAATCAAGGGAGATGTTATGATATTTACACATCTGGGTCTGACTTATCTCACTTCTGAGTATGATCTGGAGTTGCATCCATTTACCTGTAAAAGTTTCCAATTTATTTAACCTAGTTCTTTGAACACCTCTGGTCCAATGGTTTTCTTAAAAAAAAAAATAAGAGTGAATCATAAATGTATTTATCATTAAAGATTCAACATCTTATTCATAGGAGAAGAAAATGACATCAGTGCACAACTCCTAGCTGTGGTGAAATGTTAGGTGCAGAAAGTTCTTTACCACTCGGCCCATCAGCCAATTAAATTTTATATGTGGTGCCACCTCCAATTGCCCTAGGATCCCAATAGACTTTAAGAAAAAAAAAAAAAAAGTAGCAGCATGCACAATTAATAGCATTCCTATAGCCTATAAGTCTAGTATGCTACTTGGTTTCTCCCCTGACAATAATGGGACACCTTATTATTTTGTTTCCCCTGGGCATTTATTAGGCATGTTGAGGAAGAAGCTGCTCCTCTTGAAAAAGAGCACAAATCTTTGCTGTCTCTCCAGTGTTAGCCACAGTCCTGGGCATCCTGCTTTAGGAAGGCATCCGTATGGTGCACGTTCTCAATTCACAATTACTTCAAGGTAATCGCCAAAAACCTAGTAACCTGACGTGATAAGAATGAAAGTGTATTTGTCTTCCACAGTGAGCAGAAGGTGCTGCATGAGTCCAGCCTGGCCCACTGGATCTCCGCACTAATAGCCGAGAAGGAGGCAGTGGCCTCCTGGGGATTCCGAGCACGCAGACCCACACTGCGCCCATTCTGTCTCCTCCTGCCCACAGCCAAGCTGATGTTGTAGGACAAAGCATTAATATTCCTCAACCTCCACTTAGTGTCTTTAGGACATCAGCCATTAAAATCTGGCATCCTAAATTTGGACTACATAGCTACAGACTCTGGGATTTGAATGTGTAACAAAGCCATTAACTTCCATAACAGTACAAACTTACTTATCTGAAGGTGAACACTAGGAAGACAACCCCACGTCATGCAACCACTTAGCGGGAACAACATAAAGAACAATGCTTGATTCCAACTTTGTTAATTATACTATCTTTAAAAAATCATTAAGATCAGGTAAAGGAAAATCAATAATATTTAAATTTCACTACTTTGTCATAAATCGTAAGCCCTTACAACATAGGACTGTCCATTATAAGTTAGGGTGTAATGATAACATGAAAATAATACTCCTTTTTGTTCATCCCATTTTATGACACTAGACACCACAATAATATTTAAAGTGTTCCTTGAGTCTAGAAAGAGTAATTTAAGTAAATTGTGTTTGTTTCTAGGAATTATCTGCTCTGAAATTTGCTTTTATCAGTATTATATTTTCTACCAAACAATGCAAAAATATTTCCAACTCATCATTTCAGGGTGTTCTTTATTATCTACAGAAAACTGACTCTAAAATCTGCTGCACTAACCTAGCCCTTGCATATATTTACAGGGTCTACTGTGTCTATATATCCCAGTTCTATATTGGGCTGCCTTGTTTGAAAATAGGTGTGATTCCTTGAAACAAAGCTCTTGAAAAGAAAGGGCCAACTGTGTGATACCCCAGTACCTATTTCCAAAGAGTAATATGATGTAAGTGACTAAGATAATCATTAACTAAACTTCAGTGATTCAGATATCTGAGAAAAGACAGATGATACAGACAGACAGACAGACAGACAGGCAGACACAGATAGATAGATGGACTCCCCGCTCTCTTTGTATTTTTACTCATCTTCAGACTCTGCCTTTCAGACATTTCTGCCTTTTGTGTCTCACTGTCACCCCATTTCTAGACACATACATTTTTTAGAATGCTCCTGAAGTCTTCGCACTGTTCTATAAACATTCAGACTGAACTGTTTTCCTTCTTAAGAACTCTTTCTCAACATCATATGCATCCTTACAGTATGCCAATTTGTAGAATAATTTTTTCTCATTTAGCTTTAAATGGCCATGTCCGTTTCCACGGCTCCCTCTGCCAGCTGAGGGATGAGCCGATAGTTGAAACTGTGCACACTGCATTTTCTCAAAGGTAATGTGCTTTCCTTTACAAGGAAATCCCAGGAAGGGAAGAATGAAGGGGAGATATTTCAAAAACTCAGAATACAATTGCTTTTAATTGTTATCAAAAGCCAGGGTAAATACTGGCTGGAAAAGCTGTCCAGACACACCTAGGCCCATGGGAAGTGTATTCTTACTCAAGGAAGCCAATTTTTCAGGAGTAATCATTTTCTAATTATAGCTCCTTTTAAAAACCCACGTATGTCAAAGACATCTGAGCTTCACTCATTCCCTCGGCAGCCGCCACAGCCGCACACTTGGGTGCAGCTCTCCCACCGCGGAGCTGCGTCGGCAGGGACAGGGTCTTGCCTACTCCACACTGCAGCGTCTATTATGTTCTCTGCTTTGCTCTAAGTACTTCTCGGAAAACACAACAATGGAACAGCCTACGTGGAAGAGGGCAACCCAGAGGCACAAAACCAAGACCATGTCCTCGGTATCTCAAGTTCCAGCCATTTAGAGAAGATAATTTAAACAGACAGGAACTCACCGTGAACCTGCAAGTATAAACCGTGACTTTTTTTTTTTTTTTTAATTTGTACATCTTCTCAAGTTTTCAAAATATTCTAAGGTGCAACATAAGGAATAACGATCGGTCACTTCTGAACAGGGGAAAATGCTGGGCTTAACAAAAGATGTATCCTGAAATTTATTTTTAAAAATTTTAGTTTTTATCATGTTTTGGTCATTTATCTCAGTCATTATTGTTTTTTAAAAGAAGCTTATTGGGACTCCCTAAGTTTCTGCACTGGAAGAATGAGCCCTGACTGAGCCCCTGGGAGAACTGCGGTAGGCCGTGGGAGCACAGAAGGACTAAGTGCACAGCCCTGCGGCAGAGGGAGGGAGGCCCCACCTGGCAGAGGCCCGGCCACAGGTGGCAGGCAGTCCACGCAGCGCAGTGCCATGGTGCCCCTGCTCTGACAGGGTTAGGCTCCCCAGAAGAGAGCCACACAGGGATCCAAACCTAAAACACATCTGATTATGAAAACAGCCATTCTTTCTCGTGATATGAATAAGTATGACTATTTCAATAAGACTTGTGGTGATTAATAACGAGTCCTTACACAAAACTTCATTCTAGGAATAAGAAATTAGCCTCAGTTCCACATCAGTCCCCTTGAGGCTGAGTCACTCACAGAGCAGAGGACACATGTCTGAGATGTCAGGGCAGGAAAGGTGGGAGAAGACCGTGGGACTTGTCCGGGCTTATGCAGCTCTTACGAAGAAAAGAGGTCAGGACGGGAGCTTAGACTAACCGCGGAGAACGTTTACTACCACACAGGACAGCTACACCCAAGGAAAGGGTGTCCTAGCACTGCTGGGCACTTCAGTCTGGTGGAGGCTTCTGTCCTCTCAGCTCCCAGCCGCAGCACTCTGCCCTCATCACACACAGACACACACACACACACACACACACACACGCACGCACGCACGCACGCACGCACGCACGCGCAAACTACCTTCTGAGAGAGTTGACCCTTTGTGTTTATAAACTGCTTTCAACGCCATGGCGCCATGTCTGGGTCACCCGTTTTTCCCACCTATGTTCTAACCTTCAGTCTATCATAGAATAAATGCCCATCAGTGTAATCTTAAAAGGTGATTTCCAACATTTTAGATCTGCAGCTTTAAGAACACCTATTCTGCACCATGGCAAAATAAACTTCTAATTCCACTCTACCTTAAGTTCGTCACTGGCCAGTAAATTAGTGTCCTGATCCTTTAGAGTAATGGCTCTCCAAATATATATTAAATATATAGATATAGATATAGATGATATAGATATATAGATATAGATATAGAGAGAGATATATATGTATTTGGTTGTTACAGGGTCTCACTATGCAGCTTAGACTTGTGGTGATCCTCCTGCTTTCAGCCTCCCCAGCACTAGGATTACAGCCTACGTGGAAGAGGGCAGACTGGCTGGCTCAGCCCACCCTGGGGCAGGGGGTGGTGTAGCATGTGGTGCCAGGGATCAAACCTCAGCCCCCGCACTTGCCTAAGCTTGCAGAAGCAGGTGTTTTAATCCGCTGAGCTACCTCGCCAGCCCTTTATACAATATTAAAACATCATTCCCCCTCATTCTCTAATGAGTGACTGGAAGAGTTTTCCAAAAACTACATAAACATGATGATGTCACCACTGACAGCTGAAAGAAGCACTTACATATTGTTTTTTTTTTTTTTGTCTTTTTGAGACAGGGTCTCGCTATGCAGCTCAGGCTAGCCCTGAGCTCACTTTTGTAGCCCAGGCTGGTGTCGAACTCACACCGATCCTCCTGGCTCAGCCTCCCGAGTGCTGGGATTACAGGCGTGAGCCACCACGCCCAGCTTTTTTTTTTTTTTGTCTTTTTGAGACAGGGTCTCGCTATGCAGCTCAGGCTAGCCCTGAGCTCACTTTTGTAGCCTAGGCTGGTCTCGAACTCGCACCAATCCTCCTGCCTCAGCCTCCCGAGTGCTGGGATTACAGGCGTGAGCCACCATGCCTGGCTTCACACTTCCATATTCTTTTGTTCAAAATGTTTCTGATTTGAACTGAAAAATACAGCAGTGCCACTACTCATATGATCCTGCATACACAAAAGCTGTCTGTGCTTCTTAGTAACTTCTAAGAGCACAAATGGCTCAAGAGTGTCAAGAGCTTGAGAACTGCTGGGCTAATGCAAGCTTCTGTCTGCAAAGTGCTGACTTAAGTTGAATCATGGCTTAAATGCAGCCCAGACACAAAACTTCCTACAGTCTGCAAAGCAAATGCAAATGGACACCAAATGTCTTCGAGGAGTCAACTGTGACTGTCTCCTGGGAAGAACTCTGCTTTAAGGCCACTAAACATCTATCCTTCCTTCTCTCTGCCAACACAGCCCTTATCTCAGTAGGTGTCTGCAGCCTGCTCTGCTCCACCCTGGCCCCATTCTTTCAGCAGCTCACCCTGCAGGACTCTGACCTCACATAGCAATGCAAGTTGTGTGGCTCTAGCTTTCGAGCAGGCCTGGAGAGCCACACAGGCCTTCAAGAGCCACTGCACCCTCGGTATGGCTATCAGAGCCCAGATTTGTGCTCACTACATGGGCAAAGCCAAGCAAGGGCTCCCCAGGGAGACAGTTCAGCACCAGGGAAGTGGAAACTGCTTTCTCTCTTGAGACAACGATGAGAACACCAGCCTAAATAAGCATGGCTTAGCAACCGTGGAAGACCACTGTTGGTGTTATTTTCAGAAGAGATTTTACCTGTCTCTCCTTGATTAAAGCCTGTGTCATCTCTGCCCTTTGCCTGCAACCACTCCCAGTAGCATCTGTGGCTTTAGGGGCTTATTGCAGCATGCTGCAGAGCTTCTATTTTGTGAGGACAGATTTCAAAATCTCTCTGTTCCCTTTTAAGATTCTGTTACTGTCATATAAAATAAGTTGTGTGTGTGTGTGTGTGTGTGTGTGTGTGTGTGTGTGCACGTGCGTGTGCATTCTCCCTTACAGAATCAATAAATGTAGAGAGTAACTGATTCTCTGTGCACCTAAAGGGAGTCTTCGCTTTACCTGGAACTCTAAAGAGGATGCTAATTTCTGTATATTTTTATTTGAACTTACTTTTCCTCTGAGGCTGGCTCATGAACTGAATGCTGGGTTTTTTCAAGGACTCCTCTACATGTTCCTGAAATGCTGTGTCACACGAGCTTTTATGAAATTTTTGTTTAGAAGGGAAATACAGTCAGCCCTTGCTATTTCATGGTTCAACTCTGGCAGAATCACTGTTTCACAGGTTTTCAAAAAATATTAATCTAAATTATGTACTACAGCTTTTTTGCTATGTTGTGGGATTTTGCATGTTAAAATTATTTAGATTTGAGCTAGGGTGATACCTTGGAAGTCTAAGCAGGTGCCAGGCAAGAACAAGACCCAGGTTCAATCCTCTGTACCACAGGCTGCGCTGGCCCTGAAAGCCTGGGTGCGCTGTGGGCGGGGTGCACACACCTATGATCCCAGCTCTAGGGGGGGTGACACAACAGGATCACTCAAGTCTGAGCTGCACAGTTAGACTCTGCACCGAACAAAGGAAGGATTAAAAAGAAATTACATAGGTTTACAAGTTTTAAAATATGGTTAAGAACATTCAAAGTGTTTTTTAAAGTGTGGTGAAGGTTTATAAAGCCGTAATATATATACAAATACTAAAATAAGTATGTCACTACTTCATTAATTTTCACTTATCAAAAAGGTGTGTGGAACATAGCCTCTGTTATTGTGGTTTGTGTCCAGCTCTCCCAAAGCCTCATGTAATCATGGAGCAGGGACTTCTGGAGTTGGAGACTAACTCATGATCCACTGGGATTATGTGTTTTAGTACTGCTGGGATCATGGCTGTAGCCTGAGGCAGAGAGCCTGAGGTAGAGAGCCTGAATGTAATATAAGAGGGACAGAACAACAGACTCTCTCTCTGTTGCTCTCTGTTGCCCTGGTTGGTCAGTTCCCTCTGTTGCCATATTGTTGCTGTTCTGCCACCATGAACTGCTGCTCTCTGCCATGTGCAAATCTGCTTTGGATCCAGCCAAGTATGGACCCAAACCTCCAGTAACTGTGAGCTGAATAAACCTTTTCTTCCTTCATTTTGGGTGTTGGGTGTTTTTCCCAGTAATGAGAGAAGAATAACTGAAACAGCTATATTCAGAGCTCCTCAAATGTCAGCCCTGTATGATGTGGAAAGGCACAGAACATACACATATGAACTGAATGACCCCCATGTCATTCAGCTGTATAGTTGGAATTTTCTGCATTAAAAATATTAGAGAAGCATTTTTTTTTCTTTTTCTTTGTGAGACATGTTTCATCCTATAGTTCAGGCGGGCTTGAGCTCACACCAACTCTCCTGCCTCAGCCTCCTGCGTGCTGAGATTACAGAGATGCACCACCATACGCCACCCAAGAACCAAGCATTCCATACAAGTGCTGAGAGAGTAAGAACCTGAGTACTGCGCTTCTGTAACCCAGGAAGAGAGCGGCAGTGAGGAAGGGCAGCCCTGAGTCCTCAAAAGAGAGCTTTAGCTAGCGGTCAGCAGCCACAGGGCGCTCTGCCGGGCACTGAGCAGGCTTTTCTACACGCACCTGGGCTTCACACATGGGGCACTAAGGATCCGCTGATGCTATTACCACCTTTGAAAATTAAAAGGAAGGTTAACCAAAGTTTAAATATGTCTTTTCCCATTGAATTTGAGTGTTTAATAGGTTATTTGAAAATTTCAAGTGACCTGATAACAGAGCATAACAATATTCTTACAATTAACTCCTTTAGTTAAATGAAGAGCATAACAGAATTACAGAAGTGGAGAAAAAAATTAATGAAAATGACATGTCGTTATTCGTGAAGCTTAATATTCTCTGGTCCATCAGTCACGAAAGGACATTTTACTGTCATTTAAAATTCATGTATAAAAAAGAGAGAACATCTTTAAAATACTCGTTAATTCCCACTGGACTGTTCTATAGATGTAATTATCATCATATTTTGATATCAACATCATTTTTTTTCAATTTTTCCATAATAAATCTCACTTTTATTTAGTATTACAAATACTTAATAGGCATTTGTCACATTTTGATATATTATATAATATGTAACAGTAAAACAGCCGCAGCTGAATCTGACATATCTTACTTCTGTGCATCACATGGGCTTCTGGGAGTCATGTTAGTTATTCCACGGATACACGTGTGTATCTCTCTATGCATGCCTCAATAAAGAGTAGAATCAGAAATCACATGAACTTGTATTCAGAAAATACTACAAATTGAAATGATATCACAGTTAAATTTTTTTATGGAATCTAAATGCAGAATATATTTATTGGGGGAAAGAAAGCTCCTATCCAAGAGAGGGACAAAAGAGGTACCCCAGCAGGTTGTCCCATTAGTTAATGTTTATTTTGTTTTGTTCTTTTTTTTTTTTTTTTTTTTTTTTTTTTTTTTTTTTTTTTTTTTTTTTTTTTTTTTTTTTTTTTTTTTAATGGGACCAGGGTTCAAACTCAAAACCTTGCACTTCCCAAGCTGGCACTTGTGTCACGGAGCTATCTCCCAGCGCCCCCCCCCCATTAGTTAATGTTTAATGCAAAATAATTTCTCCAGTCAGTAGAAACACTACATAGTTTGGAAGTAACATTAGCTATTCATAGTATTAGACACTGCTAACCTCTTCCAACCTATTTTTCCAGAATCTGGCTCAGGCTAAGCTATTCTCATCTGAATAAAAACCAGAGCTAGAGCACACTAACATCTCCTCCATTCAAGTCATTTCATAAATCTGCTCTTTTAAAAACGCTGTATCATAAATGAGTATGCAGAGCACACAGGGGCATTACAAAACAAGTTTCATCATTAACAATGGGGTTTTTTTTTCTTGTCTTTTTGAGACAGGGTCTCGCTATACAGCTCAGGCTGGCCTTGAGCTCACTTTTACAGCCCAGGCTGGTCTCAAACTTGCACTGATCCTCCTGCCTCAGCCTCCCAAGTGCTGGAATTACAGGAGTGTGCCACCATGCCCAGCAGTGGGGTATTTCTTCTAGTCCTTACTTTTTACCATGTAGAAGACTGAGCCTGGGCTTCAGCTATGCTAGAGAAGTCCTCTACCATATCACCAGTCCTCTAGTCCTCTTTTTTGTCTTAGCCAAAAGAAAGCACCTAAGAAAGCAAAGCCACATACTCTTACATGTTCTTTCATTTTCTGGTACCTGGAAAAGAACTCAGGACCTTGTGTGTGCCAGGCAGGCACTTGTGCCACTGAGCCACATCCCAGCCTGCCTGCCCTTTGTTGGAGTTGTTCTGAATGTGGCCATGTACTGATGGCTTCATTAAATGGGCCAGGCTACTTCCTCAGCTGGACATTAGCAAGCAAAAAGCAATAAATTTTTCTATTTTCTATTTTCACTGCAGTGATCTACTTATTATTGTTTTGCAACAGTTCCAAAAATATACATCAATACATATTATATTAATTTAAAGCAAATTAAATATATACACATATATATATATATATATATATATATATATATGAAAGACATTACCTGAAATTTCAATGCCTAGAAAGACACATTATTAAAATTTTGATGCAAAACTTTTTGAAGACTATAGGACAAAAACCAGTGTAATGAAGAAGTATTAGGAATAGATTTGTTTGAGGTGTAATGACATTTTAAAATAATAACAATAGCTGTAACAGCATTGAATATTTCCATAGCAACAATATACATCTGGATAATCAGCATCTGTATTTTTAACATGCACATATGCTTATTAAACATAAACATAATTTAGTAAAAATCTCCCAATGGATATCTAGTCTCTTTCCTTCTAACTTCTGATGTCATACAAAAAAATGCTAAGATGAATATCAGATTACTAAATTTGTACATCTTTTTATAAAATTTGCATATGTCTTTGTTTTGAGTACAATGTTTCATTGATGCAGCATCAGTAATCTTTATTTCATGAATGACTAGATGACTTAATAAAATACTGTGTTTTAAATTTCAATAAAAGGGACATGCCCAGTAGACAATCCAATTATGAGTCAAGTCACTTCAAACTTTTATGAATCAGGGCAAAAATACATGCAACTGTTAAATGCTTTCATCCCTAATGTTGCCCTAGCATGTGAGACTTTGTAATAATTTACTCAACCAGTGTTCTGATGGTGTAGACAAAACATGACTGTTAATGTTATGATTTGTATCTAGTTGTCCCCCGCCAAAGTTTCATGTAAATCATGGGACTGTCAAGTGGATTCTCGAGAGGCGGGGCCAAAGGACCAGGGAGGGGCTTGAGGGGGTGTGCCCAAGAGAGGCTCCAACCTTGAAACTGACAGATCGTGCTGTCAGAGGCAGCGTTCTCTCGGGGCTATGGAGTGAACCATCCTGGACATGGTGGCACAGGGTCTCAAGGTCTTGCTATGTAATTCAGGCTGCTTTAAATTATGAAACCGCAAGTAAGTGTGAGCTGCATAAACCTTTCCTCCCTAAGCTTGTGTGTCCGGTGTTTGTCGCAGTAACAACAGAGAAAAGTAACAGACAACTGATCTTTAAAAGTGGACTTTGAGCCGGGCGTGGTGGCGCACGCCTGTAATCCCAGCACTCGGGAGGCTGAGGCAGGAGGATCAGTGTGAGTTCGAGACCAGCCTGGGCTACAAAAGTGAGCTCAAGGCCAGCCTGAACTGCATAGTGAGACCCTGTCTCAAAAAGACAAATAATAATAATAATAATAATAATAATAATAATAAAATAAATAAAAAAATAAAAGTGGACTTTGAAGGGGCACACCCACTCGGGACCCCCTCTTGTCCCACTCTTGGACAGGAGCTTTCTTCCCCTCAATAAATATATGTTCTGCTCATTACCTCCATTTGTTCCTAAAATTCATTCTTTGGCAAAAAAAAAAAAAAAAAAGTGGACTTTGACATTATACTACAAGCCCAAATGGGCAGTATACAGCTACGTAAGCACACAGGGCTCTTTCTGTAGGTACCACAGGGCCCCTCAGGGCCTTCGCATTGCTAACTGCTGAGCATCTGCAGCACTACAGCCAGCCCCACAGCTAGCATGACACCTTTGGTATCGCTGAAAACACATCCTCACGTCGCCATCAGTGCACTGTTTGATGAAAAAAGACTTCTTTCCATTACAACAAGACTGCACTCTACTGTCCAGCTGATAAGATGGTTACAGCAGCTGAAGGAAGACCAGCCCTGTCGCCCAGGGTCCAAGGCCCACAGCTCCATATCCATTCTCAGCATAGCATTCTCCTTGCTCAGCAAACACCCTGGCCCCACTCCAGTTTCCATATCTTGTCATATTAACAAAAGGCCAGATATACAACACATAAGGCAAATAATGACACCATGATAGCGGGGAATATAATCTACATTTTCAACTGTAAAGCAGTTTAAAGCAGCCTGAATTATTTGCTGGGCTGACAGCTTTCCAGAGACGTTCTTGAATACTCAGAACAGGCATGCCCAAAATCACAGAACCACAGAATCACAGGCCACGGACAGCTCACTCTGCCTCCGGGGCATCTGGCACCAAGGTCTGCCCCTCAGCCGCCCTCGACGGGGGCTCTGTGCACTGCGGAGCGCCTCACATAGCACTGGCTGCAAGTCAGCCATGTGGAATTCCTCAGTAACGATCAGTCTCCCTCAACATGTCCAGTGAGCTTCCTACATCATATCCTTGTCAACATGAAATATCCATTTTCCTAAAGGGGATGAAGCATACACACAGCTTCAAACACCCATTTGGCTTGATTTTAATACACATTCGCCCATGGCTAGAAGCCAGACGTCCTGAGCAATATTGTTTGTTCTGTGCAAATAATGCTGTGAAATTGTTCACTGAAACTGCAAAAGTGGGGGGTAGCATAAAAAACAACTAAGCCTAAACCTTGTCTAACCTACTTTTCTACAATATTCTCTTAGTTTTTGTATTATTGGCATGGTTTTACCAGCCTTGAATTCCTTTAACTTATAAAAATGTGCTTAGAATTGTGAAATGCTGCTTTATGTAATCTGCAGAAGAATATTCATCTTTACTTTTCATCTTTCAAGTAAGTGACAAATATTAAGAAGTAGTAGAAACTGTTATGATGAATATCAGTGTAGCATACTGACATTCAATTCTATCAACTTTTATTAGGAAGCTAATTTAGAAGGCTGAAGAAATATATAAGGAGTGTATTTTCTTTATTCAATCAATTATATAACACAGGTCCACTTTTCGGTAAGGTCTAACGAGGATATTTGTTAGATCTCTTGTCCTGCAGAGAGCTCCTGCATTTTGTTATAAATATATTTATTTCTATCAGGACTGTACTTTCTGAACATGAATTCTGCAGTTTCACAGTCGCAAAGCTTAACTACGGTACAGTAATCTGCATGTGAACTGCTATCAATTTAACAAATTCCCCTAAACACTTGTAACTCTTCCAGGTAAAGAAACAGCGTAATGTAAGAGTGAACATTGAGCATGAAAATGCCCATATTCTGCATCAAGATAGATAACCAAGAGTGATTATGGGTTTCTCCTATACCAGAAGTAAAACAGCTAAGGAAATCTACCTAATTTCTTCCAGTGGATATTTGTCTCCAGCCATTTGGAATGCGTGTGAAGTATGCTTAAAAGAAAAAAAAAAAACAAAAAAACAGTAATATGGCTTCTATTTTTGTTGTTTATCTATCAGTAATGTGTGGATTCAACAGAAGAGTCAGGTAATAAATACTTTGCATTACAAAGACTTTGGAAGCTTTTGGCTGAGCTATTAGAAAGGAAATTGTAGCCACCAACAAAAGGGTTCCAGAAAAAAAAAGGGGAGGGTTCCAGAGGTGAGTAGGGGTTTTCTCCCAGTGATGGGCATTTTTGTAAATGCAAATACATAATGGTTATTTGATAAAGATGACTATGTGTTTATCTGTATGTCTTTATAATACAAAAGAAAGAGAACTAAACATTTTAACTACAGTTCAATATTATTAATAGAAATAAGTTCAGATATCTTTAAAAAGAAAGAAAAAAATAGAAGAAATGCTCTACAAATAATTGATACAGTCTCTCTTAACCCTGAAACTATAAAGAACATTTTGGCATTTATCATTCATCTTGGTAGTTAACACAGTCAACTATAATTTCATCCTGGATACAAGAGCAAACTATATGAAGGCCGAAATCACAAATACCAAACAGGTAAAAATCCATAGAGAAAAGGAGTTGGCTTCTGACATAGCCCACCAGCTTCCAAATTTGAAGACACAGGTGTATTTACTAAACACTATTACTTTACAATGACTGTACTGCAGAAGAGTTTTTAAAGAGCAAGTCTGTTCACTTATTTACAGGGATAACTTTAGGCCACTCTGCTACTTTCAGTTTCATTAATGAAAGTCCAGTCTTGAAGCAAGTCGTGCACGGAGGCAGAGGCCAGGCAGTTTGGGTACATTATTAGTAGCTACCACAAATCTGAAGAAACCTAAGAAATACCACACGCCTGGGAAGTAACTGGTGCAACACAAAATAACTATGAGGGCCCAAATAGAAACACTAAGCAATAGATTGAGACTGGATACAAATGTACCTGGCAGGAGAAAGTGGGAAGACATAGCTAAGAATTATCCGGAGGAAGTAATGGAAACAAAAGATGCACATGGAAAGCGCAAAGGAGAATGAATGTAAGAAACATCAACACTGGCTAATAGAAATCAAGCAATAATGGCTTCAGGGCTGGGGAGATAGCTGGGCAGTCCAAGTGCCTGGCCGGCAAGCACAAAGACCTGAGTTTCATCCCTGGTACCACATGCTGTGTGGACTACCAAAATCAGGCATGGGGGGACACACTTGTAATCCCAGCTCTGGGGAGGCTGACACAGGAGGTCCACTACGAGTCTGAACTGCATAGCAATTCCTTTTATCAAATAAATAAATAAAAGATTTTTTTTAAAAAAATTAAGTAATGGCCTCAATAATCTCATTTTGTATGAATCCAGAATTCTGTCAAGCAATTCAACATCAAGTGTATGCAAAAATCCAACATTTTAGAAGTGCTAAGATTTCTGAGAATTCAAAAATGCTAATGACAACAAAAATCATGTTGAAAGAATTCACCAAGGCATGTTTCTGTAATGAAGAAAATAAAGCTATGAAGAGGAAGATAATGACAATGAAGAAAACGAGTTAAACATTAAAAAAATGAAAATATTTACAGAAATCCAGAATTGGGATATGGGAAATTGTACCAGGAAGTACCATCCCAAGAAATAAAAAACTGGCACACTTGTCCACATAAGAAACGAAAGCAAAAATTTCAGAAAAGGAAATGCAATGTAAAATTCAAAATGAAGGTGAGATATTCTGCAAAAAAAAAAGGTCCCATCTGTAACTGGTAGAGTACCACCCAGCATACAAAAAATGTTGTGCAACTTTAGAAATACTGAGTCCATATACAGCCACACCACAAAGAAACACAAATGACCACTAAGTATGCGTGTGAGAAGAGGTGTTACTGGTAACAGGAAATAGAAATGACAATGGCAACAATACTCTCTTCAACTGATAAAGAACAAGCAAAATTAAGTCTGTGACACTGGTGAAACCCACAGCGAGACAATACCCGCCCTGACACTCCAGCAGCCAACAAGGAGCTGCTCTTGCTCAGCGGCTAGCAATATCATTTTTATGAATGAGAAACTTTGTTCACACATGCAGAACTATGTCCTGGAGTTAAATATGTAATGTGCCTGGCATCTGCTGCGATTAATACTTGACAGCAAAAAGTGAAATACCCCGGGACGTTGAGGAGTGAACAAGTCATGTTCCATGTAAGAAGATTTCAAATTTTTAAAATCGAGATAAAATTCATCAAATAGAAAAAAACAATGCAGAGAAGTGTAATCTTCCTTGTTTAAAACTAAAAAAATATAATTGATATATATAAATATATATGTGTAAGTTTACTGAAAGACTAAAAAACTTTGAGCCCTAAATTTTAATAATATTCAGTCATATTGAAGCCAATGAGAAACAAAAGGGATTCTCTGCCCTCTTAGCAGTGTACCTGCATGTTACCTTGCACAACACACATACGTGACACGTGTAATGAAAAACAAAACACTGTTAAAGCTATTTTAAAAAGCCAAAATTGTGATCTTGTCACTGTCAGCATTAACATTCATTTTGTCATAATTTGAGGTTCTAACTATTCCTTATATAAGGATTATTTATCAAGTAAACAATGGGTCAGATTCTGATGTTTTCTAACTTAATACAGGTATGTAACAGGAAAAAAAAAAAAAAGATTAAAAAGGAAGAAAAAAAAATATCCCTCAGGTCTATTATCTTGCAATACCAGACATCCCAAAGAGCTCCTTCCCTCTTAGGTGGAGTCCTTCAGGTCATGGTGACTGGCCAGATGCCTGGCCTGTTGCCCACATTCTAGAATTGGAATCTGTGGTAACATATTTTGAACAATTCATGCTCCCAGAAGATCCTGCTGCAAAGTCAGAGCTAACGGTGAAGCAATGAATCAGCACCTTTGTGCTCACCGTGTGCTCGTTTTAGAACCGGGCTGCCCAGTAAGTGAGGCAGGAGCCCGGAGGCAGAGTTTCATGCACACTGAAGTGGCTCCCCTGCACCTCCAAGCTTCAAGAGGACCCACGAGGGAGCTCCTCAGAGCTGCTGCCCACACCCTCAGTTATTCTGAACGTGTGCTGTTAGTTAGTCTAAAGGAGCGTTTCAAAGACTCAATGATAACTTAGGATCTGGAGACTTCTTTGGGTTTAATGGATGGCTAGGCAGAGCTGCTCATGCCAAAGACCTTAACCCCAATTGGTCCCTGTCCAGTTCGCTGCAGCTGCTGAGAAGGAGCACTATAAATTACAGCCTTGCTTGTTTGGCCTTTACTCCAGTGGTTCTTCTTCTGCGAGGCATGAAAATGGACTTGTTTTTCAAGCCAAGTACTATATTCTATTAAACTCAGAATGTAAGTCTAAGTCCAAGAAACTGCTTATTGAGAAGTTCACAAATTGCTCAGGTCCATACAAGGAATTGGAACAGTTCTAAGGCAAGAGTGTTTTATACAAATGGATTCTTCTACTGTGCTTCCTACAGCTTAGCCTGCAATCTGCAGGCATTCCTGTGCCAAGTGGAACCACAAACGCAATAGAGAAGTATAAAATTTCCAGCGCAGCACCCATCACGCCACACCGCAGCACCTAGACTAGCAATTGGTTCCTGCCCCTCAGTCCTATGCTTTCCAGAATGTAGAGCCTGCACGCACAACAGGCAGGTTTTTTAGCTGGCTTTTTTCACTCATTAAAGTCTGTGACGTCATCTACACTGTTACATGTACTAACATTCTGGGTTTCTGTTTCCTGTTGAATATGTGAATTCTGGCAGTTCCAAACTACCCTCAGTAGCATTGCTGAGACTGGGGACAGTCTGACTATGTGCCCAGAGGTCACTGTTCTGAACACATGGTCTCCATCACGATGGCTCCTCGGGGTAAGCGCTAACAAGTGTGGGCAGCTAGAACAGGAGGCCCCCTCCAGCACTCGGCTTTTTCTGCTTACGGCTCGCTACCCTTCCGACTGCTCACCATGCCGTGACAGTCTGCTAGTACCAAGTCTGAGGCCCACAGAACAGGAAGCAAGTAATTCTAGTTCCCTTCTCAAGTACCTGGCCTCAGCTATTTTTGTTACAGCAACAGTAAAACAATTAGGGGTGTGTCTCAATTTCTGGGTGTTGAGGCAGTGAAGAGGGTTATGTTTTTGTCTTTACTAACCATCCCACAGGAATGTTGTATGGTCATGTGCTTACCTTTATTAAAAAGTTCCAAACAGTTCCCGAAAGCAATTGTTTTCATCTATCCGTCCCACCAGCAAGGCATGAGGGTCTCAGCTGCTTCACAGCCTTACAGGATCTTGATATCCAGGTAATGTGAACTTCTGCAAAACTCACGTTCAAGCGCATGCATTCGAGGGCCCCATTCTGACTGTTTCCTAGTAACCGATGACGCTGAGTATCAATCTGTGCACTTGTCATCCATGTATGTCTTTGAGGAACTGTTTTCTCTAATACCTTGATTGTGTTCATATTTTTTCCAGTTTCATTATTACTAAGTTATAAGAATGCTTTATTCAGGATATGATACCAGTACTACATATAAACCTGCAAATACTTTTCTATCTTCTGACCTTTCTTCCTTTGAAATATTTTACTAAAAATTTAATAATTGTGAAATATGTCAATGTTCTTCCCCCCCACCCCGCACAAACGCTGATGAGAATTCATGATCACATGGCTTACAAAGCTTTTTATCTCTTCTTGTAAATATTTTTTAAACTGAATTACAAAAATGCTTGCCTAGTACACAACTCAAGCGCTGTTTGGTATTCTTTGCCAAACAGTAACTGTGTGTCAAAGGAAAATATAGAAATGTTCTTCCTCTGCACAGCAAAGATGGCAGGAAACCATGGGGACTCAAGAGCTTTGGGCTCTGCCATCAAGAGCGACAGACACCTTGGGCTAAGGCTAACATTTCTGCCTGCAGCTGCCCTAGCTCCTCACAGGCCTCCTTGCCTGCTGAGCTCCCTCCCTTCCCCAGCCCCTTCACAGATCTGCTGCTGACGTGGTGGCCCAGGTGCCCTGGCACCATGAAGTGTGCTCTTTTCCAGGACAAGCTCTCAGCAGTTCTCAACCCAAGGCTCCTTCCTGGACCCACAGCAATAGCAGAGAGCATCGGGCACACACAGTTAGGGAACCTGGGCTCCTGTTCTGGATCTGTCATCATTCATATAGTTCTTCTTTTTTTCACTGACTAAATTACTTTTTTCACTGTTTTGTGTACCATGCTGGGAACTAGAAATACAGTATTATATGTGGCAGATTTAGCTTTTTCCTTCAAACAACGGGTTGACTGTTATCCTGAGTAAACTATTGAGCTTTTCAGTATTTTTTTTTCTAAAATGGAGAAATTTTAGCTCCCGTATATCAAAGAATGTGGTAAACTGAGACCTAAAATGATTTCTGTAATTTTAAACAGTGAGGAGGATAACATAGTCTTTGCGATACTCCTCTCCACCAGTTTTCTTCTAGGTAACTTCTGCTAAACGTAAAAGAAGAGGAAGAACCCAAGTCGGCCTCAGTGTCTTGCTGAGGGCTGTGTTTGTGAAGACGGGGGACTGTAATAAGAAGCCCAGGGACCCCTGCATATTCCTGACCTTACGCTCAGTGCTCTGAGTCTACTTCAAGAGGTCATGACCAACCCTGCAGCAGGGCCAGATGCTGAGCAAACACCCTCGTTGGCGTCCTCCCGAGCACCCTGACTGTCTGCTGACCCGTCCAACCTTCCCCTGCACAAGCAGGCTTCACACATGTCAAAGAAGACAGAGAACACGACCAAAAATAGCTTCCCATTAGCCACTCCCTGGATTCCCAGAAAATAGACTATCTAGTATCTTGGGAAGGTGACTCACCCGACACAGTCTTCTGAGATTAAAGTCAACTTTTACAATAAAGCTACTAAAAGGCAAAGATGCGGCACAAGCTTCTTCTTGTTGACTCTGTTGTCTTAACTTCAGCAAAGGAACCACCAGAAATGCTTTCCCCGGTGGTGGCTGCTCCAGAGTACCTCACACTATCTGCAGGCCTCTGTGTCACTCTTGCTTATGAGACTGGACACAGAAGGAAATGTTCACGGTGGGAGAGTGGACACGTGAACCTCCCAATCTAACATTCAACCTGAGGGAAGGCAGGACAAGACTTTAGAAGCCATTAAGTTTCCCTCTATCATCATGAAAATCTGTCACCAAAAAATTGAGGGGGGACGACTCAACCTTTCAACCAAAAGTGACCGCTGGTCAGTCAATGTAATGTGGTCAGTACCAAGCAGCAGCCAGCCACCACAGCCATGGTCCTTCCATACCACACAAACATGGGCACTTGCATGCTCACACACAGGTGTGCATACACGCGTCTACTCGGCAAAAACCAGCTGGCATAACTAGCATTAGTGGGTTTGTTCAACCCAACTTTTTCATGTAGTTTTTTCTTCCTTAAATCAACTAGTAGCTAGAAATGACCATTCTCTACATTTTACAGAAGACAATCTGTGACTTGACAAAACTTAAATAACTTTATGATTAGCAGGGGGAAAAAAAGTAAATGAAAATATTCTGCCTTCACAGCTTTTCTTTAGCTATGTAAGACATGGCTTTAAAAGATTTTTGCCCTAATAATTCAGCATACAGTAGGCATATAATAGAAAATGTCAACAGGTACATCAGTGAATCTGACAGCTCCAAAATAAGCTTGGTGCTTATACAAAGCATAATTCGGTATAGCCAGAAAACCACCTACTATGAAAATAAGCTGTTGGCAGGACCTGAAAGAAATCAAGGCACCTCATGAACATTAAGGAGATATAATGAAAATCAGGAAGCTGGTTTAATGAGAAAGAAATTCAATACACTTGCCTCTTCTTCAGTTCCTTTTGTATTACTCAGAAACAACTCAGTTTCCTTACTGTGTTCCTTTTCACACATAGCCTAGAAATTATTCATGTTTCTTTAGTGAAACATGACTAGTTTGTGGAAATGATTATAAAAAAGGTGGCTTATTAGTAAATTCAAATGAATTAACGACACATATTGTCTTGTTGCATGCAACTAGATATTTTTTTAGAAGTTACTGACAAGCTCATAAGCACAGCAATACTTAGTTGAATTTACCAAGTGCATGAATGCAAAAAATGACTGGGTTTTTATTTGTCAACAAGAGAAACATGGAGAAAGTCATGTCTAGAAATTTTAAAATAATATAAGAGAACTAAACATGAAGAGAAGTCAAGTAATAGAAAAATATTTGAAATATTCATCTCTTAGCAGAGTGCCATTACATGCAGCAAAGTCAAATGGTGGTTACAGGAAAAAAAGTACTGCAAAGGAATGAGAGCCCAAGGCCTTCATTGTAGTGCATAAGAACAGAAGCTAAGTATGAGAACCCTGATGCGGGCAGTAGCAGCATTACCCATACCCAAACTGGCCCCAAAGATATTTCATGAGCAAAAACTTATCACAGTCATCTGTTCTTTCTGCAGTTGCCTTTAATACTATTGTTTAAAATTTATTTCAATTAACTTTACCTTTACAACTTTCACTTGTTAGAGAATGAAATTTGTTTCCATCTAACTTTGACTAATCAGGGTTTAATAATGAGATTATTATCCAAAATCTTTGTCAGACTCACTTTACCAGTTAGCATCATGGCACACTTTTTCTTTCTTTCTTTCTTTCTTTCTTTCTTTCTTTCTTTCTTTCTTTCTTTCTTTCTTTCTTTCTTTCTTTCTCTCTCTTTCTCTCTCTCTCTCTCTCTCTCTCTCTCTCTCTCTCTCTCTCTCTCTCTCTCTCTCTCTCTCTCTCTTCTTTCTTTCTTGATGGCTTTCAGTGCTAAACCCAGGGCCTCTACAGTGAATTCTATCTCAGACTTCCTTTTTGTGTTTAACTTGAGATAAGGATTCCCTGAATCATAAGGCTAGGTGCATGCCGGTAATCCCAGCACTCACGAGGTTAAGCCAGGGAGCTGGGGAGATAGCTCCGTGGCACAAGTGCCCACCTGGCAAGTGCAAAGTCCTGAGTTCAAACCCTGGTCCTGCAAAAAAAAAAAAAAAAAAAAAAAAAAAAAAAAAAAAAAAAAAAAAAAAAAAAAAAAAAAA
>PVJA010003774.1:0-46259 GCA_004027025.1 Myocastor coypus | reverse complement strand
AGTCATAAACAGTCAACATGAGTCCTTCTCCAAAGCCTCAGAAAACACACTATCTCCATCTCTGCTCACAGGAGAAGAGAGTGAGGCTGAGAGAATTAAAGAGCCTGATTGCTCACAGAGAGCTGAGTTGTAATGAAAGAGGTGTGTTCTGAGGAACGGAGTGCCACAGTGTCGTACTAAGAAGGCTCCAGACTCACTATGCTGCAACACTATGCTACACCACCTCCTGGGGCCACTGCAGGACATCAGTCGGCTGTGGACCAAATCGTCATTAAACAGCACATGACTGAACTAAGTTTCGCGAATGAACACACTCACACACATAATGCACAACCTTTCAGATATATTTTACCTTCTGTTCAAGGAATGCATTCAATAAAAGAAAAATAAACAGGCTTAGATTTAGAGATAGCCTACCCTCAAATTTCATAGCTATATGTAATCACCAAGGCAAAAACACTCAGGCTTTCCCAGGTCTCTGTATCAACAAGAGTTGCCTCTCTAGGAGAGAACACAACCAGAGACTCACTGGTTGTAAGTAAGTCAACCACTCACATGCAAGGTGAAGATCTGAGCTGCTGTGTATTCTACAGCAAACCTCATCGTATTCAGAAGAACAATGCTTATGAGGCCTCTCCCATAAGGAGAATGTCTAATTTAAATGCAGTTCACCAACACAGACTGTGTTATTCCTGGGCTGTGCATTCCAGAAATGCTGAATAAATACGAGCAGTTAATTATCAGGGTGACAGAGAATATAAATTATACCCCTAATACACAAATGTGAGTTTTTTAGAGGTGTAAATCAAAGGAGGGCTTTTAAATAATATACAAGAGCTACAAAATTAACTGCGTGTGAGGTGCAGCTAGCACCGATCACAGTACCTGGAACCTTGCTGGTAATCAGACAGACACTGTACTTTTTATTCTTCAAAAATTCACAGCTAGCGTGACTTCCAGTTGTAAATGAAGTCACTGAAGCTTGAAGAAGTGTGCTCAGCTCTAAGAAATGCAGGGCAATAACTTTGAACAAAACAGATCATATTAGAAAAAAAAGCTTTTTTCTTTTTCTTTCTTGCCCTTTTTTTTTTTTTTTTTTGATACAGGGTCTCACTATGAAGTTCAGACTCACAGTGTCCTGCTGTCCTGCTGTCCAGCCTGCACCTCCCAACACTGGGATCACAGGCATGTGCCATCTTGATCAGAGCACATATATACACAACAAAGCTTTCCATCACTACATCAATAACAATAACTACTTGTTATTAATTTAAAACAGAGGAGCATCACTTGTAGAAGTTAGCGAAAGGCTAAACTGAGAAACAATGAACTGTCACGCAGAGGGGACCACGCAGTCCCAAATTCTCATAGTGACTACTCAAGCCCACAGCTTGGTAGAAACACCTCAGGGCAGCCCAACCTGAACTTTTGAAAATGGATCTTTCAGTCAAGGAAAGTGCAACTGCAGACAGATCCTGGCTGACATGAACAGGCCAGCTCCGAGATGCACAGCAATGCTTCTGGTGTGACTAGTGTCGGCTTCAGCCAACTTCAAGCCTGCACACCTTAATCTTGACATTGTCATTAGAATGCACTCGCTCAGGACCAGAAAGGAGGGAGGAACTTTGGCCTGTGTAAAAAAAAAAAAAAAAAAATTCAGAAAGATTTTGGCGGATGGGTATTTAGACAGGCTGTGGTTTCCAAAGCCCAAACACTGAGGAATCAGGCTACCCCACAGCACACTGCTGACTGCGCAGCGCACACGTATGACTCTGAGGACAGAATAGTGAAGACCGTCGGCTAGCGAGACCACAGGGGCAGTGAGCACCCATGACTGAAATGAGGGCAGAGAGAAATCAATCATTCCTTGGGGAATAAACTGGGAATCTGCCAGGTGGAGGAAAGTAGTAATTCTTTGTAAACCTGTAATTCTATTGTGCAAAACTAATGAGTGTATGCTCTGCTTAAAGGACAGTCAATGAGAGGAAGTGATCAAAAGACGTCTTCTAGGCAAAGCCCACACAGAAACCAGTGCCAAGCTGAGGACAGAGCTAGCATGCTTCCCTTCCCCTCACATGTGAGTTTAAACACTGCCAGTAAGCACTGGGCCAGTTAAAGGGCTTGAATTTTAAAAACATACTAAAAGTTCAAGTACACTCATGTACCCTGTTGCACAGCAACTGTGTCTTTATAACACTGAGGGCCACAGGCAGCGGTAGTAACTGAAGGGGAACACGAGTCCAGCACAGCAAACCTGCGCTCACTTTCCCGATATGCATTCACCTGGCTTCTGACTTTCAGCAAGTCAACAGTTCTAAGATTCTAGAGTTAAAAATAAAATTTCAAAAAGTCTTAGATATCATTCAGGGCAACCTCCTTACATCACAGGTGGGGAAACTGTATTAAGATTAACTTCAGTGTAGACCTCTGGGCAGCTCATGAAGCTAGGATGCAGTCAGCCTCCGAGCTATCTGCCTACCCTTCAGCTGCCACTGTGAGAGGAGATGGAAAGTTAAAAGCTACAGCTCACAGATTCCTTTCATATTAGTGTTTTCACAAAACCTAGGTTCTACCAAAGATACTAGAATGTGAAGTGATACACCGTGCACTTAAAACATGGTGCTCCCTCTCATTCTCTCTCTCTCTCCCTCCCTCCTTCCCTCTCCCTCTCCCTCTTTACCACCCCTTTTTTTCTCCCCCTATAATTTTACTCTGTAGGTTGCACTCAAGTAAAATGAGTCAATGACATTTTTTGTCTTGTTTTCTAGGCCACCTGAAATTTAAAGTTACAATGAGATATCTGAGTTCCATGATTGTATACTGCACATGAAAAGTACCTTAATTTCTTTTTTATTCAATTTTGCGATCATGTTTTCTTGACATATCACCAACTTTTCCACTTGTAAATGGAAAACTTTTCATTCAGACAATTTAGTTTAAAACAAATTGAGCAACACCTCTGAAGACCAACATATAATGTAATACACTTTCCTAAATAAGATGGGGAATGGTTATACAGACTTTTACATACTTGTATTCTGAATTGCAAGGTAAGACTTATGAATTTCTGAATGGGAAGAAATAGGGAGAAAGGTGAAATGAACTCCCCAGAAAGGTCCAACTTATTCCTAAAAATGAAGACAGAGCTCATGTCACCAGCAACCAGAAATCAAAATGTCCCTGTGTTCAGGAAGTTTGCAAATTGTTTCATCCCTTCCTTATATAATCTCATCCACTACCTACAATACTAATGTTGTTTTAACCAACTATTCGTCCCAGAAAGCTCAAAAATTTATTAGAGGCAATACTGACACGTAAAATACTGGTACTCACTGTCTCACATATGTACACACAACAAATATTATAGACCCGTCAGTTATGTTCAAAATTGATACATTCTTGCCAATTACAAGGACATGCAAACAAGATGCTGAAACAGGGGCTGCTTCCTACATGCATTCAAGAAAAAAGTTTCACATGTAAACTACCCTTCGTATTAAGAGAAGTGCTAAAATGTTCTGTATTTATTCACAAATCATTGCTTTCATACTTCAGCAATAACAACCATACCCCTACTCATGTTTGATTCTACAAAATAGAACTCTGGCCACATAGAACCTATGGAAATGTTACTAGCATACAACTGCATGAGGACACGCAGGCTGAATGCACAGAAATCTGTTGGGTACATACTGAAGTGCTCCACTAAAAAGACTACCAATGTCATGATCAGAACACCAATCTAGAGTATAACATCACCAGCAGCACTGATACCCTAAAGGCAAATTGATGACCGTTCAAAAAGTATTTCACAAGCTTTTGCAGAACCCATTCACCCATCCACCATGGTGATATGGATCCCTTCAAAGCTGGGACCTGTTTATAAAACTTACAAGCTTGATGTCTGCGAAATTAACACAGAAACGAGCATGCTCAGTGCAGTTAAACCAGTGCTGTAAGCAGTTCCTGGACTCTACTAATACGTAGAAAGACGTTATGGTTTGGCTCTAAGGCCCCGTGGTCTGCGTGCTAAGGGCCCAGCTTCCAGGTGACAGTGCCAAGTCAGAGACCCTGCCCGAGGGAGCCAGCAGACGCCCCTCCCCTCCCGTGTCTGCTTCCACAAGCACAGCACTGCTTCCCAAGGCCCAAATGCACCAGGGCGGGGCAACTACTGCCTGGAGTCCTGGCAAACATGAGCCAAAATCAATCTTCTGTCTTTCAGTTGATTCCATCACAGAGGCAAAAAGCTGGCCAATACCAACAGGTGTGGATAAGGAATGACAGTAAAGTGCTCCCGGCAAGTGGGAGATGACAAAGACACTCAACACTGCTGAAAAGGTAAGAAAGGGTAAGGCGCGGCAGTGCCCTCAGGCAGAGCAAAGGGCGTTTTCACATACCTCAGCCACAAGAAAATGCAGGCAACCTCCAGCATGCCTGTAATATTAAGCAGGTGCCAAAGTCTGTGATGATCCCCGGGCAGTGTGCTCCCATGCCAGTCAGGTGTGAGGAAAGGACGGCAAAACTGTGTCAGGTGGGCAGTTCACTATTCTGGTCTACTGGATCTTGTGTTCCACTGTAACCAACCTTATTCATTCATGTACACTGCATAGTCAAGAATCCTATGAAGAACTGCTGTTTTGTCCTTGGCAGGTGTTCTACAGTAAGCCTGAGAAGGATGGCTCAACTTTCTCCTAGGCTAGCTTAGTTATTTATTCAGTCATTTGTTTTATCGGTTTGACTGAGAACATCTTCATTCCTTTTCACTCTTAATAAAATTTTCAATGATCATTAATACCTGTGGGCCGTGGCCAATGGCCACACTCGCTTCGAGGAACTGGAGCACCCACACAACACATGTTACCTGAGAAGGGTGGGCCACGGGGAGGCGGCAGGGAGGTGTCTGCGTGGACCGAGCGTGGGGACGCGGAGGAAGAGCATGCTTCCCGCACATCTCATATGGGATGTAGAGCTCTCCCCACACAGCCCTTCTCCTCAGACAGCCTCTGTGGCACTAAGTCATGGAAGTCGGGCTCCTTCCTCACAGTCCTTTCCTTCCCACCCTACAGCACAGGCTAACAGGAAACTGCCTGCAACCCTTCACAATGAGCACTTCTCCCCACACAGGCAAGCTTTCCCTCACTCACATCTGCCTGTGGTCTATCACTGCATCTGGCCAACAGGACGTCTCTGTGCCTCCTTCGCCTGTTGTGGTGACGGAAACAGGAATCTCCTCAGCCCTTTGTTCCAGCACATTAGTGGTTTCTGGTGAAGCAGAAGGAGGCTGCTGAAGTCCCAGTGACCTGCCCACCACTCTCTCCCCTTGCTGTGCTCCCTGCCGTCCGGCCCCCCAGCCCTAGGCTGGGACACAGCCTATGCTGCAGGTCCAGCTGGGCCCTGTCACCTCAGAAGCGCTTGTTACCTTCTTAGGGTCCTTCAAATGTCCCCCCCTCGGACCCCCAAAGGGCTCCCTGTGATCCTCTGTCTAACACAGTGAGGCTTGCTCTCCTCCACTATCTTTGTCTTCCTCCTGCTTTCATTTTCTTCCGAGCTCTCAGCCCGTCCCTGAGCACCTGCACTATTCCCACAGCTTTATTTCACCATCACACTCCTCCCTGTCCAGACTCTACAACAGCACAGCCTCACCCTCCCATGCTTCCATACTCAGCAACCACGGCGGCTCCTAGCACACAGAGAGGGCTAAGAAAATACGATTCTGTAAACTCCTCACATTCCCAGAAATTGGTAACATGATTACTATTTATAGTCAAAAACAGTAAAGTAAGAAGAAATGACACAACCATTTCTGGAAAAACATAAATGATCAGGAAATGGGGCCCACAGCTGAGGATTACAGGCCTGGTACAGGAATGAAACTCAAGAAAGAAAACAGGAGAGTCAACTAAGAATCTGGAGTTCTTTGCTTTCTAATTTTTTAAAATTTATGTACTTTCAGTACCATAACTGATGTATCATGGTAAACAGCACACTCTAGTTCTGTAAACTTGATTCATTGTCTTAACTTTCAAATATTAAAGTGTATACAGAGCAAAATTTACAAAAGATGACAAATAACAGACCCATGGAATGTCTTACTTAATAATTACTACTGCTTTTTGTGTTCCTGTATCAATCCATACAGAGTGCCGACTCTGATCCCTGTTATATCAAGAACTATTACACTGTGAAGGCAGGGAGTGGAGCACTGGGGATGAAACATGCAAGGAGCAAGAGTTTACAGGAAAAGGACGTGAGGGAAAGCGAATCACACTGCCTTTCCTGCTGGGCACATGAGTAGGCTTTGCATCTGTCTTAGCATATCTTCAGGGCTGAATGGACGCTTTGCGTAATAAACAGCAGAAAGCTGAAATCAAGCCCACTGCCTCCGTACGGCCTGAGCCATGTATGCACACGGCAGAATCACTGAAAGACAGAAAAGGACGGGTGGCTCAGTCAATTTTCTAGAAAAGGCAACTGCACGGCTAGAACTGAAATGCAAGACAGAGCAAAACCTGGACTTCGAACGCCACCTCCCTGGCGTCTTTCCAGCATGGCAATCTGATGAAAGGCCATCTGCAAGTCTTTTATCTGCAAACTGAGTTTTGTGACTGTACTTAAAATAAAAAACAGATCCACGCATTTATTAAAATTGTAATGAATGAATCACTTAGGCTTTGATCTCCTACACTAGCTTTTCTGAGTCCCCCTAAAGGGAGACCAATTAAGCATGCATTTTCTTTTTTTTTTTTTTAAATACACTGAGACAAAGCATATGAATTTAGTCTTAGTAAAATTCGAGTACAGAAAACATTATAAAAATAAACTACTACTCATTCATTTTTAAAATATATTATTTCACTCTTGATATGAAGAATTAAATGTACTGAATGTTAGGATTCAGAATATGCTACTCCAAACTACGCCCCTACATACAGAAAAACTACGCATACAGAAAAACTACTCAGATACGAAGGTCCCTCTCACCTGTCCTGGCGCTTCTCTCTGACATGGGTCACAGACTGAGGCAGGATTTTCTAATCTTCTGCAGCAGTTCATCAGAGCCTACCATGATACCTATTCTCCATAGGGGTAGGAGAAACATAAATTCCTTATCTCAGAAGGTTCACAGAGAAAAATATGAACAAATGTTTGTGGTGATTGTTTATTTGGATTTTTTGTTCTATTTTGCTTTTGTTTGGGAAGCTTTTGTATAGTTTGGCTTGGCTTGGTTTTTTTGAGGCAGAGTCTTGCTCTATAGCCCAGGTAGCTGGCTTCAAACTCACTCCACCCTCCTGCCTCCACCTCCCTCCCAAGTGCTGGGTGTATAGGTATGTGTTATACACCTGGCTGAGGTCTTGCTAAACTATGCCTCACTATCCCTGCAGTATCAGGTCAGTCCTTTCATGTTATACCATGTTTCTCTATGAGTATCCCATGGTCATTAACCACAATGTAAAAACAAGCAGGTATGACCACTTCTTCACACCTTCATTTCCTTAGGAATGCTCTCTTGGCACTTAAAACTTAAAGCCGTACGTTTCTTTTTCACTAATCTTTCTTGTTAGCAGGACTTCACCTATGAAACAAAACAGATAAAAAGATTTTTTTTCCTCCCTTACAAAGACATTTCCTAGTATTGTCAGGCACAATACTGCAAAAACTAAAACTGCGTCTTTTATGACACATCAAAACATGATTACAATGTTGTGGTTCTAGAAAAGCACTTCTCACCAACCGCTACTCTCCTTAGGAAACTGAACTGCATGCCATGACGTTGTGAGAGTTTGATTCATTTAGTGCGACAATACTCTTGGGCTCCAGCACAAAAGTTATAATGAATTTGTTAAAAGTGATTTTCCATGAGAAAACCACATTTATTTTCCAATGCATATAAGAAATAATTTCTTCTAAGTACATGGGGAAGAAGCTATCCAATGGAGCATACAGCAAAAAGAGCCTCTCAGTGTAACACAAGGAGAACAGAGGAGGACAGGTGGCCAGGATGCCTGTGACGTGGAAGGGAAGCAGGGTTCTGCACGGTGACACCACCGGGGTGAAGGGGGAGGAGGGCGCTCTTGTCCTGCGTGGGAAGCCGATCCGAGGCATGGAAAATCTCCACACTTCTCGGCCTCAGTTCACCTCCAGCAAGGAGTGGTTGTCACAGATAGTTCGCACGGTTTCTTCTGACTTTACAATTCTACAGGTTCTCCAAGATAGACATTTTCAAAGACACTTTTATCTTTTAGTAAATTCTTGCCGGTTTTCATGAAAACTCAGTATTGTTTTGCGTCATTTTTTTTTTTTTTCACTAAGACAGAGACTCGTCCAGCTGAAAGAACCGGTGCAAAGGGGAAAAAGGAGAAGCTTTACTCAGGACTACACAGGAGTCACCTGAATTTCGACTCACTGGAGCATCTGCCATCGCACACAGCCCTCGTAATGGAAAACAAACAAGCAGAGATCTTGAAAGAACAATGAATTCCTGAACAACTGTGACTAACCAAGCGCTGACATCAGCTAGAGAGGCAGTAGGAGCATCACTAAAGTGATTCAGGATCTGCGTTTAAATGTAACACACTTATGATTTAGCCTGCGTCATAATAAAAAACTTAATGTTTGGAAAACGCAAATGGAAAGTACTGCTCTAGGTCATATTCACGTGTAATGCTAAACACCGAATATTCCAGAATGGGAAGAAGTGACTAAATATTAATTACTGTAACTATTCACTTTCCTTAAAACTTTTCAACTTTAAAAATCTCAGTCACAAGCCAGGCCTGATAGTGCAGGCCTGTAATCCCTGCCCTTGGGAAGCTGAGGCAAGAGGACAGTCATGGGTTTGAAGCCAGCCTGGGTACATAGTGAGTATAAACCTAGCCTAAATACAAAGAGAGATCTTGTACAATAAAACAAAACAAAATAAAATAAAACAAAATGAAAGCCACGAAACTCAGTATCACATTCAATTATCAAAACACCCTGTGTTACTGGGCACCATGACAGACATCTGTAATACCTGGTACTTGAGAGGCTGAGAAAACAGGATAACAACACAGGTAATCCCGGATCATTTTATTTTCCTTTTGCTTTTTTATTTGTTTGTTTTTATGTATTTTCTTAGTTATTCTTGTCGCTAGGACAAACACCCGACACTCAAAATGAGGGAAGGAAAAGTTTATTTATATTTATCTCACAGTTACTGGAGGTTTCAGTCCATACTCTGCCGGCTCCAAGGCTCCAAGGCTCCAAGGCAGAGCGGCACATGGCACAGGGCAAACTTTCACGGTGGCAGCTAAGAGCAAGAGCAAAGGGAGGGGCAGCAGCAGCTCAAGCAGCTAACTTCTCTTCCTCCCTGACACTGAAATGCAAATCACCTGCCCCAGGGGAGGTGCAGCACACACACCCACAATAATCAATTACAAATTCCAGATGCCCCCAAATGACTGCAAGATGCTTTGGAGGGACATCTGTACACAAACTATAACATATATTTTGTGCAGGGTCTCACTACATAGCTCAGACTCCCAATGATCCTCCAGTTTTCAAGCCTCTGTGCACCAGGATTACAGGCATGCACCACCACAACGGGACTTAGTGGCTGGCTCAGCACACCCAGGGGCAGGGCTGGCACAGCATGTGATGCCAGGGATCAGACCCTGGTCCTTGCACTTGCCCAAGCAGGCACTTAGTCCACCAAGCTATGTTACCAGCTCTCATTCTGGGAAATTTAAAGAGCTCATCTTTCAAAATAAAATATTAGGAAGAGCCGTGCATATAGCTCAGAGACAAAATTATTCTTGGCTTGATCCTAAGAACTAAAAACAAACACCACCACCAAACAAACAAATAAAAAAAACCAAACAACTCCTACCTTAAAAGCTGATTTATTTAGTGATAAACTACTTCCATATAAGATTTAGAGCAACCATGCAAGACATGGAAAAAGTTCTAATGGCAAAATGATAGACCTTGCCAAAAAGAATCAGATAAACTAGATACTCTATAATGCAGTAGTCTGTTGCCTCTGACCTCTGCACACATAGGGCAAAATGACACAGACCCCACACAGGACAGGACAGTAATACATCTCTTTCCATCAGAGGGAGAACAAGAAAGAACAGAGCTGGTTAAGTCATCATCTTATAACTGTTATCAAACAAGTGTGCTATAAAAATAAAAAGCCGTGACACCAAAGTTAAAAACCATGACACTGAAGTTTCGATTTTTGAATAAAGTGGCTGTCACTAGTTCTCCTCTGCTCAGCATCTGACTGTCATCTTTTTAGCACATTCTAGCTCTCTTTTCAGGGACCTGCTCAAAACCAGTTTTCATGATCCCTTTCCTCCCAGAATGCTCCAGTACCATTTATTCTGGAAAGATGCATCCTTCTGGTTTCTAGAGAAAACTGTAAAGAAATGCAGCTGTTTATGTAGGTTTGGGGAGCATGGGCACAGATTTCCCCCTCTCCCAGGACAGGTGGCTGGATGGGTACACTGAACTCACGAGGCTGCCCTGCAGAACGCTTTGAACAATGACAAGGGACACACAAGTGCACAGATTCTGGGTGAGAATACAAAAGAAACAGGCAAGAAACAGTGGCCCTAAATAAGTATTTCCTCCAAGGTAGGCCATTTCTGTATGTCATTACTTCTCATTGGTTTTTCTCTTTTTGGCCATATTTTGTTTGGACAATTTATCAACTAACTGCTACGTTATTACATAACAAAATGTAAGGGTTCACCTTGCTTTGGTTTTGTGGTACTGGGGATAAACCCGGTGTTATTCTTCGACCAATATACAGCCTCAGCCCTTTCTGAAGCAGGGCTTGAATCATTCCCCAGAGGGCAACTGTGCTGGCGATCCTCCTCCTTCAGCCTCTCTCAACGTTGGAAGAGATAAAGGCAGGTAGGCACCACTAGGCCCAGCTCAGGGATTTAAATCACCTCAGATACTACAATGAGCTGCATCTCTTGGTCCTTTCTACTCTAGAATTCCATGTTTGTGAAACTGAGACAGATTATATATTTTCCTTTTTTAAAAATGACTCATTTATGAAACAAAAAGTCCAAAAAGTGATGCAAAAACACTTAAAGTTACAGAAAAGGTCTGCAGCATCAGAATATAAGCACTGCTCATGTAACCATGTACTTTAACACACACATGCTTGGGAGTTCTGAATTCCGTCTCTTGCTTTTTCTGGCCCCGCTTGGAGCTCTGTCCTCACTGTGCCGCTCAAGCCTGGAGAGCGAGCCTGCACAAAGGGCACAGCCACTCCTCCTGCCAGCAGCACCGGGCTCGCATCTGCTTGGGCTGCAGGTCCAGGGGCCTGCACTCTTTGCCCTGGTAGCACTCCTGAGGTTTCCTTTCTGGGTCTGCTTGATGAAGGCAAGCACATGGGCAGTGGATGTTGCGTCAGTGTGACACCTTCAGGTCATGCAGCTGTTTCAACAACTCTTCTTCTTCTAACAACTCCTCTTCTTGACACCAAAGTGCAGAGACTTACCTTGTCCATAGTTTCAAAAGAAGCCACTGCCACCCACTCCAAGGGAAAGAGCCATCTCTGTGCTTCTTAAATGAAGTATGTTCTTGAAATGATTGATTGATAACTTTTAAATAACTTTTGTTGGACGTCTGGGGAGATAGCTCCATGGCACAAGTGCCTGCCTAGCAAATGCAAGGTCAGGAGTTCGAACCCTAGTCCACCCACCAAAAAAAAAGAAACCAATTCTACCATCTTTGCCAGTGAGATGGTTCAGCAGCCTAAATAAAGCGCCTGCTTAGGCAAGCTTAGGCAACCACAGGGAACGCGGTTCGATCCCCAACACCACATGCTATGCCAGCCCCACCCCCAGGGCAGGCTGAGCCAGCCATAATATAATATAATATAATATAATATAATATAATATAATATAACATAACATAAAAAACAATTTTGTCAGGACAGGCTAGTGATGCACACTAATACACCCATCTTGGCGTGTGGGTGCAACCAGATACCGCAGCTTGATCATGTTTCCTTCTCATCCCCCAACCCGCCCCGCCCCGGCACCGCCTGGCCTCATTTCCACCTCCATACACCTTCCATTTCCTTGCTTTTTTGTTTTCTTCTGTTCTGTAAATTATTTACACTTTGAGCTATGCCATTGTTAAGGAATTTATTTTATTTTTTTCTTGTTTCAGGACTTTTGTTTGTTTGTTTGTTTATTTTTTATGGCCAGCTCAGCATGCCCTGAGGACAGGGCTGGTGCAGCATGTGGTGCCAGGGATCGAACTGAGGTCCCTGCAGCTGCCTAAGCTTTCCTAAGCAGGCGCTTTAGACCACTGAGCCATCCTGCTGGACCCCTGGGCTTCCATATTTGTAAACCATCCTTAGAGGAGGATCCCCGGCCATTAGAAGCAATATATCATTCAGCTGGGAAACACAGCCACACAGACATAAGAGGTGTGAGGTATGAAAAAACTGCCTGCTACAGGAGGGAGTGCCGACTGGGTGAGCCATGAGCGCAGGCTGCTTGGGTGTACCCGAGGTGCTCAGTACCACAGCTGAGCACGGGGGTGGAAGGAAACAAAGGCCAGCTTCCCATCTTGCTCTCTAGACCCTTGGAATCTTGGTTTTCCTGCACACAAGTAAAAATCGTTCAAGCAAATGTGGTTTTGGTTGTGAGAACTAGATGAGAACATGTGCACAAAACCAAGAATCTCAGGATGCAGTGGGCACCAAGTATCAACTTCTTTTCCTTCTGTGTATACAAGAGATTCAATACACATCCATCAAAATAATAATTTCCTAAATTACAACATTTTAACTCCTTATATTTACAATCAAAAATTATTTTGTCAGTTTTTCATACAATTTACACTCAAGTATTTCTACTGTCAGAAATACTAGCCTTAATCAACCTGGACAGAAAACATTCTCTCGGGCTTTCATAGAGAGCAAACTGGTCAAGCAATGGCTGTGACTCATCCAGATGGCTGACATTGACAACAGTTCTACAAAGCACTGTACTTGGTTTCAACATAAATCCTTAGGTGATTTGACTGACCTTGAGAGATACCAAACAGTTCTTGCTTTAACTTGCCCTTAACCACCCAGCAGAAAAGTTTAAACATAACACACAAAACATAAGGATAGTTTAGTATGCTGAGCTATAAAAGGCTCAAATCAACAGCTTCCAACATTGCCAGTTTCACTAGCAGCACACTGCAGTTATGGAACATTTGACTATGTATACAACTACCTCCTCTTAGATTAAAGAGAAGAAATCTATTGTACCAATAACCATTAGAAAATCTATCATGTCTACACCCTATGCCCTGTATAACTATAACGAGGACAACAATATGCATTATATCAACTATTGTGAATGTTCTAACATGTTTTGAAACTGTCACATTGTAATTTCTTATTAAAAGTAATAATTAAAAAATGAAATCATAAAATACATTCATGACAGTAAAAAAAAAAAGAAAAGAAAGACTACTCTTAATCTACTAATACATTATAATTTTTTCTGGGATAAATCACAGTATTTTGAATTTCTGGTACTTTTTAAAATTAGAAAAACAATCTAAAGTACAGTTAATTAATGCATGGTAGAGGAAGATAAAGTTAATTGGTAGAAGAGAAGTAGCCCTAATTAATTAGTATCTTTAGTTACTGCTTAAGTTATAATGAATAAATAACATGTAGTCTACAGAAATTCCCATCATAATTCCAGTATTGCCCAGAATAATTTCAATTAACTGACCTAGAGAGGCAGGATCTCAGCTATAAGTTATGACCACTGACAAAACATAAGCCTTCTATCGCCATGTTTGGGCCTTCTCTGTACAAATCCAGGCTAGTTTTTTTAGGACAACCTGAAAGCATTTTGGGTGTGCATGAGAAACGTTATGTAACAAATATATATCATATGAACTGCAAAGTGAGCACATAAATCAACTTATATGCACTTATGACTAAATGGAGATAGATGAGGTATTTTCAAAGTATGGGCATCCCGGTATGGCGTAAGATACTGATACAAAAGAAATGGAAGTGGGTGGAATGCTCCACTTCGGCATCAGCTTCCAGGAGGCTTGCACAGATGTAGCCCGGCTAGAGTCACTGAGTCATTACCAATATTGCTCACTTCCATGAAGAAAAGACAGGGAAGTAGCTTAGAACTTTCCAGATGTCCCCAGGACTTCCATGAGAGACAAGGAAACATTACAATAACAATCAACCCTGTGATTAAACCACCTTGCCACACAGCCCTGGCCTGGTCAGCCACCTCTCTCATTGTGACCAGGGAGAGTGACCATGGGGAGTGAGGTAAGAAATGGAACACCAGCACAGACCACTCTGCCGAGAAGAAACATTACAGCTGGCTCCAGAGCATGCACACTGTTAGCAACAACATCCCTAGTTACCAAGAAAATGATCATCCAGCCAGACAAATGTGCCTGAACTTTCTTTAAAGACATCTCTTACAATTACACAAGATCTGAATCTCACAGTTTTCACTCTTGACACTCTTTCAGAATATATGCTGCAAGGGTCATGGTGCATTCTGTTCTGACAACATCAACATCCTGTTATTTCCGAAGCAAAATGTTAAACCTAGCAGGATAATGCAAGACGTTATATGCAAGTTCTCATCTGCAGAAACTGGCTGTCCATCTGACATTTCAAAGAACTCGTAGAAAATCCCTCACATTGCTTCCTTTCTTAATAAGGTCTTGCTCTCAAAATTTTTTTTCAATGACAATTTCTTCATTAACTACAGGGAAAAACATGATCTTTACAAGTTATTTACCTTTATAATAAATGTAAACAATCCTCTTTTTGTATATGTATGTGCCTGTGGATTTACAATTTGATATTAGCCGAACATGTTTTAAACATATTTTCATACCAGCTTACTGTGCACACTTCATTTCCATGGTATTGTGAGGCAGCTCTATATATGGATTTACCTTGGTGTAGTTAACGAGTTAGCAACACTGATATATATGTAACCCTTAGGAATTTCTGAAAGAAAAGTTTCTAGAAGTAGAATTGCCTTAATAGGGGCCCCGCAGGATGGCTCAGTGGTCTAAAGTGCCTGCTTAGGAAAGACTGAGCGGCTGCAGGGACCGCGGTTCGATCCCAGGTACCACATGCTGCGCCAGCCCTGCCCGCAGGGCAGGCTGAGCCAGCCATAAAAATAAATAAATAAATAAATACATAAACAAACGAAAGTTCTAAAATAAATAAATAAAATAATATTAAAAAAAGAATTGCCTTAATAAAGGTTATACACACTTAAACTTTCACAGCTACACATTATCAGCCCCTCACAAGTGATACTATTTCACAATCTGCATCAATGTGTCCAGGCATAACAGTGCCTGCTTAGCCACATCTCTGCCAATGTGGGGTATGATGGTACTCTTTTAATTTCTCAACCACACAGGCATGAGAGAACAATCTATTTGAATAGGCAGGTTTTCCTTATTGAGGTTAAACTTATTTTCATATACTTCCATTTGAATCTCTGCCCAAACTACCTTCTTTTCTGTTTTATTTGACCTTCACCATGAATATTCTCTCCCCTTAGCTTCTTGAAGTTAGACCATTTATTGAGCTCCTTCTGGTAAGCCAGAATCTGCCAGCTCTTACCAATAATAACAGGTGTAAGTGCTCCCCTGCAGCCGTGGAACAAAGGGAAGAACTGGTGTGATGTTAAGTAAGCATGCTCAAGGGCTCTGAGAGAGAGAACAAGGGTCTTTACTGAGCAGGCATCGGCCCTGCAGGAGGGCAGGTGCACAGAAAGAAGGCCTTAGGAGAGAGCTCCACAGGAAAGACTTCAGGGACAAGTCTGGGGTGAGAGGTGGATTACAGGAAACACACACTGGACAGAGAGCACGAGGTCCCAGAAGAAGAGCGCTGGGCAGTAGCACAGGCTGTGCAGGTCCAAGTGGCATTCACAGCCACAGTAACCACGGGCTGAGGTTATAAAGGTTCCGTTAGAAGGACGCTCTGGGAAGCGCGCGTGGGTAGATGAAAAAACGGACCTGTCAGAGTGACTGCCCGCCATGCATAAACGTGTGTGCTGAAGCCTCTGGGCAAAGGAGAAATGCTGCATTGAAGGACGACTCCGAGATAAAGAGCACTGTCTTTGAGCAGGCAGAGGATGAGGGACAGTGGCTGGCACTGGCAAAGCAAGGAGCTGCCATGATGGTATGGTGAGCGGCTGTGAGAGGTGGCCCGCAGAAGAGCACCACGTGCAGCTGGTCCCTGCACCATCCATCCTCTGGCAACCCTAGACACTCACCTCTGACAGCACAGGTTGAATCGCACCAAAACTGGGTCTGCGTCTGCCAGCTCTATCTACCAGCATGTGATTTCTTCTCTATTCTACTCTTAAAACGGTTAAGTCACCAAAAGATGATGTTTCACCAAAACACAGTTGCTCTCTCAGCTGTGCTGTGCTCACACTTTATCCAACACAAACGCAATGTGCGCTGATGCCCTGTAGTTCTCCTGCCCATCCCGTATCACCTTTCACCTGCTCACTACAAACTGTCTCCCTTTGGGTAGGACAGAGTCCAGTGAACAGCCATGCAACACGATGGCAATTTCGTTAACAATGCAAAGCAATCTCGTACCTCTAAGTTTTTTAAAGCATCCCTAAATTTCTCTTCGTAAGAATAACACGGTACCTGTAGCTCATCTTTGCTACAACTGAAGGAATACAGTTCATAATGTCACCAAGGGCTCTCCAGGACATCCTATTAAGTTCTTCTCTTCCCACTGTTAACAGTAACTTGTAGGTTCTCCTGTGGTCTGCAGCCCCATATCTGTGCAGCCAAACTTTCAGTCTTGCAGCATGGAGAGCCCTGAAGTGAGCATTCCCCCAGGCTGACGCCGTGGCTCCTGTGGGACGGTTTCTTTGGAAAGGGTTTTACAATCATTGAGAGAGCAAGTTCGCCTAAATGCATGGGGTACATATCCAGCTGTCCTAGGAAAACAACGTAATAGAGCATCCAGGACTAAATGCTTTAAGTTTGTACTTTGGTTGTTATCTTGGTTTTTATTTACTTTTAACTCTAAAGGATTTTGCATCCCTCTCGCTTCATCCCTCTCCAGGAAGACCTTACTCTCCAAGTCCCTGGCACCTGAAATTGTGTTTCCCAGAAGACAAATAATGGCACAGGACCAACGGAGACAGAGCGTGAGGACCTCCTCGGGCAGCAGGGCAGAGCCAAAGAGCCCAGTGGAAGAGACAGGAAGCTGGAGATGGCCCAGGATGCAGAGCTGTAACTGGAGCTCAACTGGGACCAAGGAAACAAGAAACTGGGGCAACCCGCAGCATAAAGAGGACAGCTGGGGGCAGAGGGCCCAGCACAGGTGGTGCCCAGGCAGACGGCTGCCAGGCATCTTCTAGGGATACACGGTGCAGCAGCAGCAAGAAGCAGACTTGTAACTCACAGGCCAAAGGCCCTATAGCAACTGCTGCCACATTTTATGCAAATACACCTCAGAATTTTAACTTTAGACACATGGAAGAGTTTTCCTTTACTTTTTACTTTTTGGCAGGACATAGTTTCTGTGGGTGGGTACAGAGGGTTTTTGTTTTAAACTATTTCCAACTCAAGATTTAGAGGATTTTTAGAGGTTTTTTAAGCACATACAATTACTTGCATAACTACAGAATGTAGTTTGAAGATCCTTTACTTCAGGCGTCTGACCTGGCAAAGTGCAGCAGTAAGAAATTAAAATAGCACTTGTCTATCTAAGCTGTTGCGAGGCACCACTACTTCTGCTGGCCTGTTCTCACATGTATAGCAGAAGTAGGAGGCCAGCCAGATAGCTTAGTGGATTAAAGTGCATGCTTAGGCAGATGGAGGGGTCAGAGATTCCATCGCCAGCCTGTTTGGTCCGGCTTGAGCCAGGCCTGGGCCCTGCCCCCGGGGTGAACTTACATGGTATTGAGATAGGGTGTGGGGGGCACACGCCTGTAATCCCAGTGCTTGGGAGGCTGAAAAATAGGAAGGGTCACTACGAATCCAATCTGTGCAGTGAGACCCTGGAGACTCTGTACTAAATACATCTTTCAAAAAGAAAGAAAAGTACAGGCAAATGCGTCTTCCAGTTCTCTTTTCTCTTTCCTTGTGAAGAGCTTTCTGTTCATCTCCATTCCCACCGTTTTGGCCCTCTGTGCGCCGAGCTCTCCCTGCCAGTGTTCCTTGGTCCAGATCCCTCTTTGCTGTCTGTCACTTCATATTCTCTGGCCTCCTTTTCCTGCTTAGGAATGCAACACTATCTAGACGTCTCCTTTTGCACAGTTCTGGGTTCCCTTCAACAGACACTAGCGAGAGACACTTTTAAGCGGCCAGATAACAACAGTGCACTGATAACTCCATGAAGTAACAATCCATGCATTTTCCAAGGTGAGGTAATAGGAGCAAGCCAGACAAAGGCAAGCAGGAAGGTGAGCAAGTCGCAGCCATCAGCAAGAACAGAACTGGAAAGTGTACACCCCCTGGGCACAGCCAGACAGGGCACCCGGCAGGTGGTGGGTGGGGGCTGAGCCTCACACACCAATGCTGGCACACCTGTGACATGGCACGGTGGGCCTGGCACCATGGCTCAGAGAACACAGAGGAAGGAGGACACGCAGGCGCGCCTCGCCAAGGCAGGTCGGGAACACTTTCCCTCTGTGAAGAGAGCACGTTCTCTCAGGCAGATAAAGACAACTCAAGGGGCACTCCCAGCATGGCTGGCATTTCCACCAAGGATGCAGCAAGAAGAATTAATTTACATCAGCAGAAAAGAGACTTCCCTTACAATGAAGGGAGACATTCTGCTGGGGACAGGGATTTGAACAGTTAAGTGGAATTCCGAGAGAAAGGAAAGCAAGATGAAACCCATTAGCTAACACAAGCATCTTTGAAACACAGGATTCCAGAAGTGTGAAGATGACCAGCACTCAGCTATTATTTTACTAACAGAAACGGCTGTATAAGTTTTGAGCATGGCCTCATGAATCATATGGGCCTGGCTCAAAAGCTAGCTCTGCATATTCCTAGAGTGGGGAACACTGGAAACTTTTTAAAAAGTCTCTCTGGACCTCAGCTTCTCCATCTGCAAAATAAGCAGAACAATCCCTAGCCTGTTGGTCTGAGGGGTGGGTCCAAGGAGCTCCTTGGTACATGCCAAGAGCTTAAGGCAGTGCATAACACAGAGTGGCTACACTTAAGATTCTGCCATTATTCTTGACGTTACCAGTCAATACAATACTTAACTACCAGCTAGAGGTACAGATAAAAGAAGATTACACAGCAAACTTGCCAGCAATTAATGTCTATTCTTGCCTCTCCTTACTGTAAATCATTGATCTCCAGTGTCCCCACTGCCTGGAGTCCTGCTGGGCCTTGCCAGCCCAACCTCGCCCTGCACTCCTCACCCGCTTGGTCTCTCTCGGGTTAGCTATTCCTGCATCACCCTTTCCTGTCTTCTTTTCTCCTGTCTCATAACCCTGAGGCCCATTTTCTCCAAGCTCAGAATTCCGGAGCTTCCGCCTTATTCTGAGGCCTCAGCATCTGTCCGTCCTCCATTTCCCGTGGGCAGCAAATACTCCAAGACTTAATCTGGTGCCACTCAATCAAAATCCTGTTGTCTCTGTCTGGGATGAAATGCAAACACCCACGTCATCAGAATGGGGACTATGTTTGGGAAGAATAATGCGGCAGGTCTCCGCTCTGGTCAGAGGGCGTCCATTGTCCATAGCTCTCCTTTCTTTCCAACAAGCTCTGGGATGACAGTTACAGAGCAGCTCATTCTCAAAGAATTACCCTAATTCCTGATATTCTACCTAAGCCTGTGCTTTTGTGCAAAGGAGGAATGTGGAGAAAACACAGTGTATCAAGTTTACATGAAAAAAAGGTTAAATGTTATTAAAGCCCAAACTATAAACTATCATTTTAGTTCAAGTAAAAGTTAAAGAACACAGAGGAAAAAAAAATCAATGATTTTCACATTTAAAAAAAAAAATAATAGAAACTCATCAGTGTGTTGTGTTCTGAAATTTACATGTTACTTAATGTAGTACTAAAAATATAAGCTTGTGTAGAGTCCTCATCTATTCTGGTATAAGTTCTTTCTCGCATTCATTTTTCTGTATCCGTTTTTTAACAAAAGAGCTAAAGTGTTCCTGAGGCGGTCTTGACTTATTTTAAACACACTTAGTAAACAAATTCACTGTTTAGCTTTCTTATGGACACTAATTAAAGATTTAAATATTGGCAGGGGAGATAGCTCAGTGGTCTGAGAACCTGCCTCACAATCACAAGGATCGGGTTCAGTCCCCAGTACCACATGCCATGCCAGTCCCAAAACGGGGTGTGGTGGTGCACACCTGTAATCCCAACACTGGGGAGACTGAGCCAAGAGGATCACCTTGAGTGTGAACTATGTAACAAGACCCTGTGTCAAATAGGTAGGTAGGGAGAGAGAGAGAGAGACAGACAGACAGACAGACAGACAGAGATATATAGACTTCAACATGAATGCAGTATTACTTTTTCATCTGTTCTTGATTGTGTTTTTATGCAACACCCAGGAAGAGGTGGGGTGATGTTAATCAATAATACGGGAAAACTATCCAGGCATCTCTACTACCAGGACTGATCACAAAAAAATGACTCTACTATTAATAAAAGGCAAATTCTTTTAGCTTTCTAGGGACTCATTTAGGAAAAAACTACAAAGATGATTTTCAGTAAGAAAACACTTGTAGGACCAGCCAAATAGCTCAGTGGATTAAAGCGCCTACAAGCTGGTGCAGGGGCCTGGGGTTCAATTCTCAGGCCTACCATGTCAGTCCCACCCCCTGGAGTGCACTGAGCCTGCAATTGAGACTGGATGTGGTGGTGTGCGCCTATAATCCCAGCTCTTGGGAGGCTGTAAACAGGTGGATCACTGCGAGTCCAACTTAGTAGTGAGACCCTGAACACCCTGTAGACCTTCCTAAAAAAATACAGAAAATAAATAAATAATATTTTTAAACAAAGAAAACACTGCATTTCAGTGATATTTTAACCAATATATATTTTTGAGGATTTTAACAGGATGTTGATTTTTCAATTCTATGCCTTTTTCTTAAATTACTAATTTCTTGCACATGTCACATTTTTGTGTGAATGCAGACATACACATTTATACAGCAAAAGTAAATATCTCACTATTTCAAAATATATGAATACTTCATTTCATTAAAAGTTTATCTGAGTTTTAAATAAGTACCCATAAATGCATCCTATTACACATGTAATTGTGCATTTGGGTAATAAAATATATAACTTCCTTTTAAAATGTTTTCAATTCAATAAGCTTAATGTTTAGTATATAACATCACGTCCTGTTTTAAATAATCAGGTTATTTTCTGAAAGAAAAATCCATTTTTGCCCTGAAGGCAGTCAAACTGGAGATGGCACATCACACGCAGCAGCTCTAGTTCCCTGCCACCACGTCAGCTAGGCCCCTCTGGAGAGCGCAGGCCGGCTTAATCAGAAACATCACTGCTTGAAAGAGAAACGGGAGGCCTTAACTTCTTTGTCCCTACTGGACCGGAGCAGTTCATTCTGCTGCATCCAGCAACATCCGAATCACATTTAAGCTCAGCCGGTTCCACACACTGAGCTGGTACTGTGGGTCAGGAAGGACAGTGTCTCCGAAGCTGGGATCGGGGCTGCAGCCTTGGGATTCACATCCACACAGGACTCACAGTATCTGTAACTACACACGGGAAGCCCCTCCTGGGGTCAGAATGCCAGTGGTGCAACTACTGCTCTGCTTTCTGCCACTGCCTCCCCCAACTTTCAGACCACCAGTTCCCTCCAGGAATCATCATAAACAGTGTTTTTGGGGTGGTATCCGTGCACAACGCTCCAGCTGCCCTCCAGATAGTTCTGGGCACAAGTAATTAGATCGGACTCTTGATCAGCACCAAGGCTTGCTTTCCTCCCACCGCTTCCTAATAACAGCTTCACGTATCTACCAGAAACGTCAAGGAGAATGTGTAGCTCTCCCTCTAAGAAACAGTAAGTTCTTAGATGCCTCTCTCTACAGAGGCATATACTGTGCCCTTCCAGGTAATGGCTCACCCTCTGTCATCTATATCTTTAGGATCCTCTAGCCAGGCAACTCTCCGGAAGCATCTGTGTGACTGGACTTAGTCTTTACATTTGTGGTGCTGAACCACAGATGGGCCAACATTTTCAATAACTTTATCTCCTGCCTCTGAAACAGAGGAAATTTTGCCTTATTCTGTAAAAATGAAGCCTTTTCACTCAAAAGGACAAAAAGCATTTTTGTAACGTACAGACATTGTAAAGAGGGGCTTCACTTCTATTTACCAGTAGAAGGAAATGAACTAAGTATAACATGAAGAAGTCAACAAGGAAAGCAAGTAAGCATTAGGGAACCAAAGTGTGATGAATTCTGACAAGCTGTACTGACTGTCTTAGTATCACAAAATTAAGAAGGTGTTTAATAAGTGGAACAAAAAGGCAGTGAGTTTATACTGACAGGCAACTTTCAGGGTGTCAGGAACACAGGGGTCCCTGTGCAGATCTGCTGTCTATTGACAATGGGATTTGAGGCAAGAGATTTATTTGTTCAGGGCCAACCAGATACCTCAGCAAACTAAAGTATACACTGGGCCAGTCTTGCCCCCTGGGCACACTGAACCTGTGACTGAGACTGGGCATGGTGGCATGTGCCTGTCATCCCAGGGCTTGACAGGCTGAAAACAGGAGGATCACTGTAAGTATGATCTGTGTAGTGAGACCTTAGAGACCCTGTACTAAATACATTACAAAAGAGATTTCTTCAAACTCACCATTTTCTCATCAGTAAAATCAAAAGTATATGATGAACAAAAGAATGTAAAATTCTTTTCACTAAGTGAAAAACTATATACTGACTATAGTAACCACTTCTGTGATTCAAGATAGAATAATTTTAAATCATACTCAAATTTAAGGGATGTGCATGGTGTCACTAAAGAATCACCCAGTGGTCTTTCTGAAAAGCTGACATAATATTCTGGTACTTTCAAAGTATGTGTATCTACAGATTTAGGGTTTTAGGAGAATTATAATTCAAATAACTGCTAACCTTTTTCCAATACCCCATTACTCACTCAAGTCTTTATTGAGCTCTTTGAACAAACTCATCACCCAAATACCTAATTCCACCAGATGAGTTGTCCTAACTGGAAAACTCACACTGCCTGACTGTGTTGGCAGGACATTTGCTCAGCAGAGGCAGATCTAAAACAAAAACCTATGTTTTACTGATAAAGATGATGAAGACAGGAGTTGGAGTAAGATATATCAAGTGTCAAAGGTTTGTTTTGTTTTTGGCTGGCTCAGGTTGCCTTAAGGGTGGGCATGGGGATCCAACCACCATCCCCCGTGCCTGACTGGACCTGCCAGCACAGGTGCTTAAACCCCTGAGCTAACCCAAAAGCCCCAGATTTATCAAGTGTTAAAACAGTCCGCATGTACTCTTAAATTCATTGATGGACACATACACGTGTTATTTGGATTTATGTTGCAAATTCTTTTTTTTTCATCTAAAATATCTCAGTATGGATTTCAACTCAACTTTTTATAAACTTTACAAGTGCACAAAACAGCAAACATTGTGAACTACACAGTTTTTTACAGTTAAGGTAGCTACCTACATACAACACACAAATTATAAATGTAAGCCTCACTAAATCTTCACAAACATATTCCCCATAGGACTGCCACTCATTTCAAGAACAAGATCCTTTTGCAGTCCTTTACTAATATCAGTAAAGATACAGTATCCTTTATTCGGACCTCTAAAGCCATTATGTCAGTTCTGCTTGTTTTGAATTTCATCAAAACACACAATTCTATTAAGAGCAGTATTATATGCCTTCCTTCACGTAAGCTATTGCCTTAAGATATTTCTTTCATCTGTTTCGATTCCACCCAGAAGAGACAAAACAACTCACGTCCTCCTTACCCACTTTGTTAAACACCCGCGTTTCAACATGCACCAAGTGTGATGCACACCACTGGGTACACATGGTCTAACACAGAACTAAAATGACCCAGAGCTGACTTACAGGAACACTTAGCGCTTCCCTACGAGCCCTAGGGCCAGCCATCCTGCCGCCAGCCCGGCACATGCCGCCTTCACAGGTCCAGGGAGCTCCGAGAGCTCACACCTCCTGCCTGCTCACGACCCTTGGCAAGCACGGCAGCAAGGGCTGAAGGTGAGTGCAGACCCTAACCAGACAATATCCCAGGTTTCAGTCTTCGAACCTGAAATGCACGCCATTAGTAGCCTTATCCTACTTTTAGCATCTATTTTGAGGCAAAGCCACATGTGGAATTGAGCTTTTCAGATCTCAAATTATATTCTGTTTACACACAAAATGTAAACAATAATGCAGCAGGAAAAATCTTAAAAAAATCTTACACCCATTCCTATATTCAAATATAAATTCACAGAATGTAAGCTCTGGAGAGAAAATCAAAAGTCATGTAATTTATGAAAAATGACGAAGCTACTGACCCAACAAAATATTTCTTAAAACCTAATTGGAGCACTTTAAGACATACTATTCAATGGAAATTATGTAAACTATATCTTTCAGCACTTCTCAGTAATATAAAATGGGCTAAACCACAAAACTGTATAAAAATAAACAAGGAAAGATATGAGTTTCAATAATATTTTAATCAGCTAAAAACTAAAATATAGAAATGTATTTTGAATTCTATCAAATATTTAAGAATACTTTAAAAGCCCAGTCTGAATGGCAAAACATACCAGTAACTGTACTGTCTACACAATGAAACAAAATCTGCTATGCTCAAGATCTAATTTTCAATGTATACTTATATATTTATAAGAGTTAATGCAATACACAATATGACCAACAAAGACGTGGGCAGCTCAGAAGACTAAGCACCTGCTTAGGCAAGTGCAGGAACCAGACTCCAATCCCTGACGCCGCAGGCCACGCTGGCCTCAGCCCCAGCCCTGACCCCTTCCCTGGGCTTGCTGAGCAGGCCACCAAGACCAAGTGTGGTGGCCCATGCCTATAATTTCAGCACTGTGGAGGCCAAAAACAGGAGGATCACTGTGAGTCCAAGCTACATAGTGAGACCTTATACCAAATATTTAAAAAGAAAAAGAAAACAGAAATGGACAAAGAGAAACAGAGTGTAGCTACTGACTGTTTTTAGCAACTACTGTGGTTCAGACTCTTAGATCTCACACAGAGTTAAGAATGAAAAAAAAAATTCTAGATCTTTCTGTAGTCAGTTTGGATTAATTATTTTTTTAATAATCAGATTAACTGTCATTTCTTTCAATGACTGCTAAAACTGGAACGTTATTTTGCTGTCATACAATGTTATGCTCAGAAAATATGCAACTTGTTTATGACAACAATAAATTTTTTTTAAGTTCAAATATATTACTAGCTTAGCTGTAAAATGCATATAATTTCAACTTACAGGAGTTAAAGACTAATTGTAAGTTGGATATACCCATCTTTAATTAGCTACTGAAACAGCTTTTCAGATAATAACATCAACTTTAAGTTCTCTTGCTTGCTAACCAAGTGTTAGATCCCCAAGCTAATATCCTAGCCTAACACTATTTCCAGATAAAATAGCAAATTTTTATTTGTTTATTTATTTATTCATTTATTTATTTTTAATGACACAGGGCCTTGCTATGTAGTTCATGCTGGACTTGAACTCAGTGGTATGGTTGTCCTGCCTCAGCCTCCAGCGCACTGGGTTTGCAGGCCTGCACCACCACACCTGACATTATTTTAGATAATCCACTAAGAAAAAAGTCACCACATAAATACAGGATTGAGACAGAAAGCAGGTATGTGAGGAGAGATGATTTTATCAATGCTTTTCTGTTAAATTATAAGATTCTCAAAATGACTTTAAAAATAGTTTGAGTAACAGCTAGACCTGAGTGATAATAACTGCATCAAAAGGAAACAGAAGCACATTGTCTTTGCTGCTTCCTTTAGAAACTGCAATGTGTCAGACAATACAAGAGCCACCGCTAAGGTTAACAAGAGAATGCGAAAGTTCTACATGGGAATTGTGCTTCTAAGTGCCCTGAAAGAAAATGGTTTCACTGCAATAAGGGCAGTTACAATAGCAACAGAAAAAGGAGGAGGAGGAAGAGGAAGAGGGCAGACGCCTGCAGAATGCGTACCCTGCACCAGGCACTGCTCTAAGAGCTTCACATGGAGCTGCCTGCTCAGTTCTCAGAGCAGCCTCCTCCAGCAGGCACTGCCCTCAGGCCACTTCCACCGCTGAGCACACACCCTTGTGCTCACAGCTGAATATGCAACGTGGTGCATATTCATCTGCAATCTCCAGGTAGTCTGCATGATTCCACATCTGCACTATGGTTGCTTCTCAATGGGAAAATAAAACTTAAAAATAATCTAGCCTGTGCTGTTGATAGGACTCCAGAACTCAGCTCTGGCCATGTCATATTTAAGACAGGCTCCAAACATAGACAAACAGACCTCTTTCATTGGTGTATGTCAGCAACTTTCCTGAACATACCACCAAGATTGAACTTACTGCTATTTTTTATCTTGACAAGGTCTCTCTAATGTATTTCAGGCTGGCCTCAGACACACTATGTAGCCCAATCTGGCTTCAAAGCCTCAGTAACCTGCCTGCCTCAGCCTCCCAGGTGCTGGCCTTATAACTAGCTGAAGATCAAAACTAATGTTGAGTTTCTTTGCAGTACTCAGTTTTGCAACAAAGATAACCTATCTTTTCTACAAACAAAACTAGCAAAAATCTCATTTTTTCCAATTTTACATTAAGATGGTAAGTACCTATATTTTCCTTTATTGTAGTAGTTTAAAATGTTGCCTAAGCAGCTAACATGCATTAAGAGAAAGATAAATTGAGTTTTGTTTTTTTGAGACAGGGTCTCACTATGAAGTTCAGGCTGGCCTTGAGCTCATTTTTGTAGCCCAGGCTGGTCTTGAAATGGCACTGATCCTCCTGCCTCAGCCTCCCAAGCACTGGGATTATAGGCATGCATCACCACACCCAGTTGAGTATATATTTTTTTATACTTTAGAATATGATAAATTGTGAGGTTGTGATCAGGTTCCAGGAGAATTAGGATTCATTAGGTATCTTCAAGAGAAATCACCTGACCATCTACAGAAAAGATCCAGAGGATGCTTTGTACAAGTGCAGACAATTGTTCTAAATAATAAATGGGCTTAGACATCTACACAAGACTTGGTAGAACCCAACTTCCTTGATATAAGTGTTCTGATTTGAAGGATTCTTTTGTAAGAATCTAGAAAAAAGAATCCTGGCTTTTACCCTATCTGTTTCCTCTAGCTGGATCCACAGCTTACCCTGGGTGCTTGAAGAAAACACTGAACAAATAGGGGGAAAAAATAAAAATAAAAACAAAACAAAAAAACCCCTACTTTCTCTTTTGCTCTGGCTCCCTTTCTATTTCCTACTGCAGCCCCACTGGCACTGCTAGAAGATAAACGTGATGACCTCACCTATGGTCCACACTCTACCTTGCATTCCTTCCGCAACACCTTTACAACAAGCCATACACGGTGGCCCCAGGGCCAAAGCCGCCCCAGGGTGTGCGGACCAGAGGCGCACAGCGAAGGCCATTCTCTCAGCACCTTGGCCACATGGTGCCACTTGCACAGGCTGCTGCCGCTCTGGCTTGGAGCTAAGCGCCCTCCCCTGCTTCTGCTGCTCCATCCCTATCACATTTCAGGTCCTAGCCAATACTCAGCAACATTTTCCTGAATTAAGTGAGCTCACACTATGCAAAACTCTCACTACCACACACCATTCTTAAAAATGTGCACCACCATTTTAAGTTTTTATTAAAAAGAATAATACATTTCTTCACTAGAAAATGTGGTCTATAAACATAGAAAGCACTTACAAGTTTACCCAAACTACCACTGCATGAACTCAGTAGTCTGGCACATACAAAGCAATCAATTTTTGGAATTAAAAAAAAAAAGAGAGAATAAAGGAATGAATGAGTGGACATGGCAGAGTCTGTAGCCACATTAGGATAGTTACAGAAGACTGGGAATTTATTAAATGACATCACACTGCCATACTCGGCAATGTGAAGCAATCATTTGTGATCTGGGCCTTTCAAGTAGAAACAGTGCAAGAACATGACATGGTCTAGCACAAATTTTAATATTTGGAACTTCAAAATGGATGGAACATGGATTGGACATCCTAAGTACGTGTATAACCTGCTATCTTATTGTCTTTTTTATTCTTGTTTCTAAGGTGGATAGCCAGAATTCACTAATTCTTTCAGGCTATGAGGAAAGTCTTCATATTCTTCAGTTGAAGCTTTTACATAGCTGTGGTACTGGAGCACCGAGAAGTTTGATTACTGAAAGAGCCATGCAGCCCTGGGGAATCTCCCTCGCGGAAGACAGCAGCCAGGACCACTGCATTCTAAGGATGAGGCTCAGGGTCGAAGTGCACTGCGAGGCCCACAGGCGTTTTCTTCCCACAACTGCTGCTCTATGGACTTTCCCTTTTCCTAAATAACATTTGTCAACCTGGAGGATAAACCATATGCAGCAGACATTCTAATGTAAAACTTGGGAATAAAAACGTTTATTCTCTTTTTCCAAATCCTGCCAGGAGCATGGTCATTACACATAACATATGTTCCTTCACCATCAGAATAGGCTAAGTGGATAAAACTTGCTAGGCCTAAATAAACACAGCAAGGAGAAAAATGAACTAATTCCATAAAAATATTCTACATATTCATAACTAAATAATTTTTTCCAAGGCACTCTTGGGAGGGGGGCAAAAAAAAGAAGGCTTTGTCATTGTACCCTTATTATCTTTTTAGCACTCAGTGAATTTTAACATGGAAGCAACTGAGTATTCAACTTTTTAAACGTAGTTTAAAAAATACACTGTAGTCACATTCAAAAACAATTTCAATTTTTGTTCAATGTTTGCTTTGTCTATAGTATTTTTCTAAATTTTTTCCAATGAACATGTATTTGTTTTTTAAATTAGTTTTTAAGAAAGAACGTGGGCATCAATGCAAACATGGTCTAGAGGCCTAGCTTTGTTTATCCTTCATCTGAATAGAAATCCTCCATCCCTCACTGTCCCTGTGAATGTATGATCAGTGTTGAGAGAGGCATTTACTCTCAATTAATTATTCAATAGTCACTCCACACACATGAAACAGGGAAAATAAGCAAAATGGAGCCAATCCTTCCCGGAAGACAGCCTGTGCTCTTATCATTCCATCTTCCATTTCTGTGATAATAAAAAAACAAAACAAAACAAAAAAAACAGCCTTTTGTTTTCCTTCCATAATTAATGGCCATCTTTGTGCTGTTTATGAACACAAATTTTCAAAATGAATCAATGCCCCAGAACAAACAATCTGGGGGATTTTCTTTCTTAGGTTAATTTTTCTTTCTACATCAGTTACCATGCTCTTCCAACACGCATCTTGATGATTTGAAATTATTCATCTTATAGAAAAAAGTACCCACTTGCCAAAATAAAGTGCATTTAAAAGGCATCTAATTCTACTTCTTTTTATGATTACTTTCCCCATGCTTTCTCCACTCTTAAATGTTCCTGATTATGCATGATCCCTGAATCCCTACATTAAAATGCATAGAAAAATTTAAAAAAATTTCATTTAAAACACCCTCCCACGCAGTACAAGCTGTCATTGTGTCATATTTGTTTCCTAATTTAAGAAAGGAAGTTACATTTCATTAAATTGCCTTCTTTATCATTTAAAGTGGCATTAGGATATTTAGAGCATTATTTTCCTACAAAATCATGGTCTCTTTGTTTCTATTAATCAGTGCAAGGGTGTAAAACTACAAATTATGCTCTTGAAATCAGCACACCTATTTTGCTCATGATTTACAATTAAGGTAGATCTTGTAGGAGAAAAACATTGTTTTATTTTATTTATTTATTTATTTATTTATTTTTAATTTTTTTTTTTTTTTTTTTTTTTGTCAAACACAGGAGTCTGATCTCACATCTGTGGAAATTTACTGGCAAAGCTGAACTGCAGCCTGGACCATAGAATACACAGCTGTCTATAATTCCTTAAGTCAAAATATTCTTAAAAGGAAAAAAAAAAAAAATACATGCAGCACCCCACAGTAAAGTAACCCTTAGCTTTTCCCCCACGCCCTCCTTAATCTCATGAAGGCTACAGAGCACTCTTGACTGCTTTTTTTCTCTTCCTAACCAACTCCCTTTGCTATTTAAACAATTACAAATTGCATCAAGTCTTCATTTCTCTGACAGTCAAGTGACAGAGAACTGCCACGATGTCTAATAAGATTTACAAAGGCTAGCTCCCCTCACCAATGACAACATAAAAAAAAAAAAAGACATGGCACAATAAAACAACTACACAGAGAGCCTTTGTCCCTACAGCTTTCCAAACCAGATTTAATAATGCACCTTCTCCTCGGTGTCAGCCACCAGTGCCACTGACCTCCATTCTCACTGCCTCGGTCTGACCCTAAGTGATCTCACTACTTTAAACCCTGCCGTCTCCCGGCCTGCACAGCCGCCGAGACACACACATTTCATGCTTTTCCTGCTGTCCCTCCCTGGGTTCCCGTTCATACGCTTTTCTGTATTTACACATGGTATTTTCCTTGCTCGCTGCCTGGTAACAACATGGAAGAAATACTCAGAAGCTTACATTTTATTTCTGAGGGTCTCTAAGTGGGGCCTGTTTATTCATGTTCAGACCCACAGTTTCAAACCCCACAAACCGCAAAAATTCCAAGTCAGCTTCCACTACTCACGGAGATAGCTGAGCCACCACCCCCCACCAGGAAACCTCCTGCTTTGGCTCACAACACCCTGTGCGTGCATCCGTGTGCAAAACTTCCCAACCCAGCCTCTAAATGTTGATTTCTCTTCTGAAGACATTTGTCAGTCAAGAAACATGCTATTTAATCTCTAGCCTTTCTAAACATTACCTGACCTGTCTGACAGTTCCACCCAAAAAACGCTGAAATCGCAAAATTTTACTTAACTATGACAGGTGGTAGACTTGGATATAACCATGGAAACCAGTATTATTAAAAAAAAAAAAAAAAAAAAAAACAAAGAAAGAAAAAGAAACCTCCTGTTCCTGAATAAAATCTTCCCCGCTCCTCCCTGTCTTCCCACAACCAGGAGCAGGTTGTAGGCTCCGGGTGAGAAGCGGTGGCCATGCAGTGACTCGCCTTTTCTGCCTCCACCACAGCCACCCCCACCCGCACCCCGACCTCGGGGAGCCTCTTTGAGCTTGACTTTCATGGCGCCCGTGCACTGTCTGTCGGTCCTCTAGCTGGGCGGGAACTCCCGCGTCAAGGGACAGCAGAGTGGACAAGAGTGGCCACCCCGGGAGGTCTGGCCCTGCATGCCTGCCCCCTCAGGGGGCGCTCTCTGCGGGGCCGGGAAGGTCCACCCTGAGGGCCTCGCCCACGCGCCTGCCTGTGCGGCTGTGCCCACCACGGGGTGACAGAGGGGCCAGCGGCCACCAGCTGCGTCGCTCGCTCAAGTGCCTATAGGGCCCCAAGGCACGCCAGAGCGCGAGGCCACGAGGCCTGGGCCACGAGGCCTGGACCCGCCCGCCCGCCCCGCCCGGCGCAGGCCTTACCCTGACTGCAGTCCTCGCCGCGGAAGCCGGTCCGCGAGCAGTCGCACACGGCGCGGTCGTCCACCACCGAGCACACGCCGCCGTTGAGGCACACGCCCGCCGCGCCCTCGTCCGCCTCACATGGGCCGCCGCCGCTCGGCTCGTCGTCGTCCAGCCGCACCTCAGCGCCGTCCTCAGGCAGCGTGCGCGCCGCGTCCACGCGCACGTCGCGGATCCAGCCGCGGAAGGGCTCGTGCTCGCGCACGGCGGCGCGCGTCAGCTTGAGCGAGCTGCGCAGCTCCGGCGGCAGCCCGCCCACGAAGAGCCCGCTGAAGACTGTCATATCGCGGCGCCGCGACTGCACCTCCACCCAGCGCGCCTCGGCACGGTCCACCAGCAGCGTGGTGTTGCGGAAGTGGCGGCGCAGGCGCACGCGGTGCCACGCGCCGTCGTTGAGAGGCGTCTCGGCCAGCAGCGTGGCGGGCTCGGCGCAGAAGATGGAGAAGCTGAGCTGCAGGCGGCCGCCGCGTGTCAGCGCCAGCTCCAGGAAGTCGCAGAAGCCCTCGTCGTCGAAGTAGAGCACCAGGCCGCGCGCCGCGCGCGTCTTCAGCTCGAAGCTCAGCTCGCTCTCACAGCACGCGTTCCACTTGGGGAAGCGCGTCCACTGGCCCTCAGCTCCCGGGAACTCCAGCCCGCTGCCCAGCTCGGCCCAGCAGCCCAGCAGCAGCAGCGCCAGGCACAGCAGCGCGCAGCCCCCGCGCTGCAGCAGCGCCGCGCCCATGCCGGGGGCCGGGGGCCGGCGGGCGGGCGCCGGGGCCGGCGGCGGCGGCGTGGGTTGCGCCCGGGGCGGCGTGGCGGAGGCGCGCGGGCGGGCGGGCGCCCGGCCAGACCCTGCAGCGGCGGCTGCTGCTACTGCTCCTCTGGCCGCCCGCTCCTCGCCTGCGGTGGGCCCCTCTGGTGCCACAGGCGGGACGCACGGTGCAGACCCCGCCGAGCTGGCAGCCCAAGGCCGGGAGTCAGGGAGCCATGGGGCCTGCGGGCTAGTTGAAGGATGTCTGCGGTTTGGACGCCTCAAATGCTGGCATCCGCCAGGTGCCACCTCTGTGGCGCCGGCCGACGGGAAGCAGGCGATCGGAAGAGCGCTTGGCTCAGGAAGTGCAGAAAGCCAGCAGTGAGCCAGCGTCCTGGGATTCTTTGAACGCTCCAAGTAGCTCCCCTGGGAGGTGGTGTCCTGAACCAGAACAGAGGGTTGCTGTTTAACCGCGGTAGCTTCAAAGGCCTGTTTCTGCTGTCACTAGCGAGGGCCTCCGGCGCAGAACACGACGCACAGAGCGCCACATTCCTTGTGTGTGGCCTCCCAGGCTGGATTCGCTTGTTTTCAGCCTCTCCGACAACGGGGCTCAAACCTGGAGGTTGTCGAATAGCCAGAAGCTGCTGTTCGGCCACCACAGCTCCTCTTTTTTCCTTGCCTCCGTAAGCCCCAGCTAAGAGGCCAGCATTTCAGTTGTTTTCGTGTTGGCGATGCATTTTGATTTTAGCTTGTCTTTTTACAAGGATCCAGAAATCTGCAGAAACATAAAATCAAAATTAAGGTCTAAAAATCACAGTATCAAAAAAATAAAATAAAATAAAATAAAATCACAGTATCAAAGAAGTCATTTCGGCTCAGAAAGCAAGACCCGTACTAGTGCTACTCTAGTGGTAAGCAAAAGATCCTTATTAGGTGGAGATTTTTGTTCCAACCTGTAAGGCCAAATATTTCTTAATATCAGACTGTTAAAACAAGCTATTATACCTTTGGAGTTTACTATAGTTCTTAATTACTTGTTCAGGCTTCCTCAACTACAGATTTGATTATGCTTATCTTTTTCTAAGGAATTTTAATTTTTAAAATCTATGAAGAGACAACAGGCTCTTAAAAACAAGATTTTCTATATTGTGTGCCAGTTTCATGGGCAGAAGACCACCTATTCAAATACATTCAAACACTAGTGACTGCAAATTTTACGTAGGCAAAGTAGATTAAACTGTCTCCAGGAAGCTGCCACCTCACATTTGCATCTTATTCCTTTTATTTTATTTTTTTTTTTTTTTGGAATATTGGGGTTTCTTGAAAGGCTCCTAAAAATTTAAGCAAGTATAGTGTCCCTTTTTATTAAATAATCTATTATAGGACGAAGTATCTAATTAGGGCCGTGTGTGTGTGTGTGTGTGTGTGTATTTCCAGCAATATCTATTAGTCCCTTTGAAGATGGGTATAGCACTTTAATATTCTGCCTGACAAGTGACCCAGCTCTTCCTCAGATCCCTGTCTGGCGGTGAGCCCATGGAGTTTGTGCAGTCTGAACAGCCGTTGTCATCTTGTCTGTCACCTCAGGTACTATGGCTCCAGGATGAGAGAATTTAAAACCAGACTGGCGAATCACTCACCGTGCTATTGCATCTCTTTTCTGCATTCAATCCTAATGTGACATGTTCTCAAAACGCTGTCGAAATCATCAATACTGACTTTTTTTTTTTTTCCAAGTAATTTTTTAACCACAAAAAAGACTCTCCCATCTTGGGGGGAAAAAAATCATGCATGTATCATGAGGTCCTCTCATTTCCTCAGCCATTCTTCTTGGGTCCCCTTCCCGTGGCAGTGCATGCACACAGACGCAGAGTTTATTACTTAGGCCCAGAAACTCGCTGTCCAATTAACACTTTTTTTTTCTTACACGCTGAAACTAGCAATAATTTATGGCACCGCATTGTGCTGCTGCTCCTCTGTGGAGAGCGCTGAGCATTTCTCTTCAGTTCAGAGCAATCCCTACAGGTGTCAGCTGCGAGCCACCAAGCCGGGGATCCCACTTCAAGTTCCTTCCCAGAAGACACTGATGACTGGCTCTCTCTCTCTCTCTCTCTCTCTCTCTCTCTCTGTCTTACACACACACACACACACACACACACACACACACACACACACACAGTTCCCTAGCCAAAGGAAAGAAAAATCTCAGTTGCTTATTTATTATGGCTGATCCATTCCATGCCATCAGCAATCGCCAGTTATGTCTTGTCCACAGCCATGCCAAGTCCAAAGAAAGATGCTCTTAAAAATCATCAATAATAGTATATTATTCACTATACTTTTCAGTTTTTTTTAAATAGGAATTTGCTAAATGTTCAGTAATTTACAAAATAGATCAGTGTTCTTAGAATCAAGAGTGCTTTGAACTCATTCTCCAGCTCCTATGTCAGAAAACCTTTCTTTGCATGTGCATGTGAGACTATGGAAGCTGATTTTTTTATTAATCAATCTTACATATAGTTAGCATGACCTTCTTTACCTCATCCCCTCCACTGATTCCACACCTTGACAATTTTTTAAGGGATGGAGAAGGAAAAAGAGGAAACCCGAGAGGACTATTCCTGCCATACTGGAGGTCAACCAGCTGTCCTAGCCCTCAGATGAAGCTCATTGTGTGTCTGGGTATCTGTATGTATGTGAAACAAGCGGAGTCTCTCTAGGTGCCAGAAAGACCTGGTGAGTTCTCAAATTAGGCAATGAAATAAAAGGATGGGAAAAACAATCTCACTGCAGCCAAAACAAGAAGCGCTCTAATTCAAAATCTAACAGCCTCATTAATCTTTTCTTTCATTTGTAGAATCTAATTCATTCCCAAGTCACTGGAATAATCAATACACTATGCTCATCGTCTGCAGTTGCATTTGTTTTAGTGCTTATATTCTCACATACATGCACACACACACATACACACACACACACACACACACATCTTCACACCCTTCAATAAATCGCTTCACTAAGCATCTAAAATATAGGGGAGAGCTTTTTTAGAAGTGCTTATCTTATCTTCACCCCCCCCCCCGCCCCCGCCCCCAGGCTTTTGCAAAGTACCTCAATACCAGTGCACGCCCAAAATTCTGCCTGGCTTTCCCGCCCAGTGCCTAAGCCGCCTCTCTGGTACCAGTGCAGTTTCCTGGAGCCTAGAGTCTATGGCACAAATTAAGCAGAGGCGTCCTGTGGACGGATGAGGAAACAGATACCTTTTATTTAATTGTTTTGATTTCTAACCGACCTGTTCTTTTGATAATAAATCATTGCATCTAGCGTTTAAGTTACTACCTCATCTTCTTGTCATTTCGAACGCTTCATGCAAAACAACCAAGATCTACGCCCCTCCACCTTCCCACCCCCCACCCTCCCCGTACATTGGCGGCAGATGCTGGCTCAGTGACAGCGGGGAGAGGGGAGATATCCTTCTCCGGCTCGCCTCGCCCCATCCCCTCCCCCCAGCCAGATTGAGCTGCTTTACCTGCCCGGTTCTCCCTCTTAGCTCCAGTGGAGCCTGAAGCGAGCCTCGGTGAAGGCGGATTTCCTGAGGTCTAGGGGCACGGCGATTGCTGCTGCCTTCTCCGAGGCGCCAGGCTTGAGCGTCTCTCCTCTCTCTGTCTCCCTCTGTCTCCCTCCTTCTCTCCCTCCTTCTCTCCCGGAGAGCGGATGGGGAGGGCGGCAGCTAAGAGCGGGAGGGCTAGAGGGCCGGGCTGCGTGACGCCGAGCCGAGCCGGGAGCCGGAGGAGGAGCCGGCTCTGCGCAGCACCATGGACAGCGCCCCGGGCCGGGCCGGTGTGGGCAGCGATGCGGGCCCGGTGCTGCAGAGGCGCCGGCTGCGGCGGCCCTAGGTTCCCCGCGCGGCCTGGGGTGCGGTGACAGGGCCGGCTCCCACCTACGTGGGCAGCGCCCTTGGCCCGGAGCCCATCCGGGAGGGGTCCTGCTCGGGCCTCCGACCTGTCAGCGCCCTCCCCAACCCGAGAGCGGGAGACGGCCCGGGGACCCGTGCCACGCACAGAGCATGCCCAGGCGCCGCTGGGGCGCCCGCCCTCCGGGCTTCCTCGCCGCCTGGCGGGCACGCCAGGGTCCCGGACGGGCAGGGGCGGTGCAGGGCGGTGACTCCGCAGCCAGACCAGCGCCCCGCCACGCCCCTCGCGGAGCCTGGCCCGGGAGCCAGGGCAGATTTCTACGCGCCGCCCAAGTTGCACCCCAAGGACGAGGCACCCACCGGCTTTACGCGCCCACCTGAAGCCCCGGCTCAGTCGTCTGAGTAAGCGCGGGGCGCGGCAGCCCCTCGTCCTGAAGCCGCGGGCGCGCCGCCTCCGCCGCGGGCATCCTGCGCCGAGCCAAGTTCTCTACCTGTGCGCCGCTCCCCTGTCTCCTCCCGCCTGTTCAGCTGGTGGAACCTGGAGAAAGTGAGACTGCGAGGTCCTCGCCTGTGACTGGGCATGCCCAGAACGCGATGCTGCACGGGCAGCGAAGGGTTAACTCCGAGGACGCTTGCAGATGAGGCTGCGAAGTCTGAGTCTGTGGCTTTGAATGATGGCTTGGGTCCTGTGGACATTTAAATTCCTATCCCTGTTATATTTCTACCCCGGGTTAGTTCTGGAGCAAAAACAGCAGATATTTTTATTTCAGCATCACAAACCCAATAGCCTCAGCCACAAATGCTATAAGATAAGCCTGTTTGCTGCCTCCAGGCCCTACAAAGCCAGAATGGAAGAAGTAGGCAGATTCAAGCGCGTTGAAGTAATGCACATGCCAAATGTAGAATGCATTTCCTTCCAGAGAAGCCAGAACCCATTTCCTGATAAGCCTGTACACATGTGCGCTACTTGTGTAGGGGAATCAAAATAATCAGAAGGCAAGAACCACAAATTTTCGTTGTCTTTAGAAGACAGTTTGGACAAGTGCTCAGATGTGTGACAAATCAAATTCCTTCTCTGACCTTTCCGAGCTGTGACCTTCACAGGACAGTTAATCTTACAATACCTCAGTCACCTCATCTGTAAAATGGATAGAACATTATCTTCCACTCTGTGTAAATGAGTAAGTGAACATCAGATGTTTAGAAATGAGTGTTAAGTGATTTCTAGAGTTTTTTGTTATTTATTGCAAGGCCATGCTATTCTCTCTGACTCCATGGAAGGTATTTCCTTGAAATCCAGGCTCCTGCCAAATACGGGAACGAGCGGTGGCCAACATTTTCCACAGGATTGCTTTGGAAATATAATGAAATTGTGACTGTTCACATGATTTTTATAAACAATAATGAAATTTTAAACAGAGCATAACTAAATCTCAGAAAAATATCTTACCTAAAGTTTGGCCGTCATTAAGTGATCATAGAACAAATAAAATCATCTACTTAACTCAGGGTCTTCTTAAAATCTTTCCTACCATTTATCCATATGCTTTAGAGCTGAGAGCACAGAAGCTTCTCCCCTGTAGTCCTGATTTCTTCTAAAGCTAATTGCAAGAGAAAGTGAAATGGACAGCGTGAAATCTCACGTGTCCTCACGATGCTCTGATGAGAGCAGCGGCCAGGCTTCCGGAGGGCACCGCTAAGGTCAAGGCCCTGTCTCTCGCCCAGCTGCTGGGCACTGATCTGCCTGCTAGTACCTGCTGTCCGAGCAAGTGCCTTTCCAGTCCGTTCACCTTGGTGCATCTCATCTTCAGGATAGCTCCACAGCCTTGCTACTGACTCAGGATCTTCCTCAAACTGTGCTCTTTACTTTCCAGATTCCAAAAAGTGCTCACACTTCTGAGCATCACCCTTCCATTTTGCAATATTCCTGCGTGCTCCTTCTGCAAGAAATGTCCTATGTAGTTACCAGGTTTAGAGGATCTATGCTACATATGCTGTAGAGCACACAGATCCAAATCTCTGTGCTTTCTTTCTCATTTAGTCTATAGAGGGGTAAATTACCAACAAATATGTAGGATGAAAATGATCATGGCATAATTTAATAATAAAAGGGGGGTTTTTTTGTTTGTTTATTGAAAGGTGTGTCTCTCTGCTCCTCCTGTAAAAATTCCATCTCTGCATATATGTTCCCTCATCGGTAATCCAAGAATCCAGACCTGCGCTTGCTAAAATACCCTGAGGACAATGCCCAGGTTGAATGTGAATTGTGGGCACTACACACCAACCATGACTTTCAGTGCTTTACTTACAGTAACTTATTTAATCCTTAACATTAAGCAAGATAGGCAAGGCTACACGCCCAGTGAGTGCCAGTATGAGGAAGGGTGCCATCTCAAGACTATGACTGATTGGCTCTACACATCGCTTTTCCACAAGTGACCAAGTACATGTGACTTGGTGCTTGGCCAGGTGCGGGTGCTAAAACCTGTTAATGATTTTTGTGGGTTTTTTTTTCTTTCTTTCTTAAGAACTTCACTAAGAGGGATCTAGAAAAATGGAAAGTCAGATTTGGGATGCTGTAATGCTATTCCTTAGTGAACAACCCTATAGGAAATGTAAAGTATTTCAAATCTTGTATACACAATTAATTGTTGAATCATACTGGTATGAGGTTTTTTTTTTTTTTTTTTTTTTTTTTTTTATGTGTTTAGTACAAGGTCTCACTACATAGCTCATAGGGATCCTCCTGTCTCAGCCTCCTCAGGTCAGGGATTACAGGCATATGCCACTATGCCAGGTCCAGAGGGCCGGCTCAGCATGTGGTGCTGGGGATCAAAGCCCATCCTTGCACTTGCTTAAGCAGGTGCTTAGCCCACTGAGCTATCTCACCAGCCCAGGTATGGTGGTTTTTATGGAACTACAGTTTCTTTGCAGAGAAAAGTAAGATAACCCCTCTGGATCTGATTTTGAAGCAACTTAATATGAATCAGAACAATCTAACATTTTTCTAGAAGCTTGGAACTAGTATCAATTCATTCCCATTCATAGTAGGAAGTCTGCCAGTCTTAGGCTACAGTACTCTGTGATGGTTTCTAGCCACTGCCCCCTCACTGCTCAGAACAATGAGCTAATTGTGAAACAAAGATACCTGTTTATGATTAGGTTTGGCTGGAAGAACTTCTGACAACCTAAATATGGAAACCTCAATAATATATCAGGTCATACACTGATAAACATTTTTCAATAATGATAATGGAAATATATGATCACTGAAAACAAACATATTTCCATATCTTAAATATTAATGAGCCTACTAACTTGAAAACTTGCTCTGCACTAAAAATAAGTGAAACTAAGTGATACAACTTTTTTTTTTCTTTTTTACTGAGAAATGGATACAAGGTAGAGATTCTGTGTTTATTGGTGAATCATACCCTGTACTTTAGCATTAGAAAATCAGTATAAATACCTACTTTGGGCCTGGCGGGATGGCTCAGCGGTCTAAAGCGCCTGCTTGGGAAAGCTTGGGTAGCTTCAGGGATTGCGGTTCGATCCCCGGCACCATGTGCTGTACCAGCGCTGCCCTCGGGGCGGACTGAGCCAGCCATGAAAATGAGTGAATAAGCAAACAAGCGTTCTGAAACAAGAAAAAAATAATAATAAATAAAATCTAAAAATTCTTTAAAAAAAATACCTACTTTCTCAATGTTAAGGCAAAGTGGAAGCTCTGAAAGATCCATGAATTCTAAGATTGGTACCAGTTTGGAAAGAGGCTTTGCCTATAGTAATAAAAGTGATATAAAATTGTAAACATGAAGATCAGTTTATACACATAAATGTTTTTTTGTTAAAGATTACAAAAATGAAGTCATATTTTTAAATCAAAACAACCATAATACTAGGAGAATATTACAGGATACTTCTTTTTTTTTTTTGATGTATTTAGCTCACGGTCTACAGGGTCGACAGGATCTCACTATATTGATCAGACTTGCAGTGATTCTCCTGTTTTCAGCCTCCCAAGCACTGAGACTACAGGCTCATGCTACCATATCCAGTCTCAATCACCATCTCAGCATGCCCAAGGGGTGGGGCCAACACAGCACACTGGGGATCAAACCTCGGCCACCATGCTCTGCCTAAGCAGATGCTTTAGTGCGCTGAGCTATCTGGCTGGCCCTTTACATGATACTTCAACTGCATTTCAGGTTGATTCATTTGGTTACATTATAATTGCTGCATAACTGAAATTCAATTGCTTCATAATTTTTTTTGTTTGTTTGTTTGGGCATCAGGGTCTCACTGCGCTGTACATGCTGGCCTTGGACTCACTATGCAGCTGAGGTTTACCTTGAACTAACAGTTATTTTCCTACCTGAGCCCGCCCCACTCCAGCGTAGTGCCGCACCACACTCACGTCTTCCTCTAATGATGTGTACATAATTTTAGCTTTATTGTTTGTGGTTAAATGTCTGTAGCTGGTTCACTTTATATAAACCTAGGAGATTTTCAGTTGAAAAAGTTGATAGATAGGTATTGAATATGAAGCCGTGTAAGTCTCATTTTAAACACAATTATAGGAATTGTTAAATGCAAGAAATGAAATCAAGGGCTAGAACTTTAGACCCAGCAATCAACTGGAATGAATACACTAACACTTACATACTGAAAAAAAGCACAATTTCCCAAAAATCTTGCTAGCTACATTCAGGAAAGCTAAGCAAAGCCAACGTGTTAAATACTCACATACTACATGGAAAAGTTCAGCCTGAGTGAAGGCATTTACCTTCCCAGAAGTGAATGGTTTATCAGTAACCACAAATTAGAATGTGGTTTCTGCTTGTTTGTTTGTTTAATGTGTTTAGTACAGAGTCTACAGGGTCTCACTACACAGATTGGACTCATAGATGCTCCTGTTTTCAGCCTCCCAAGCACTGGGTTTGCAAGCATGCCACCATACCCAGTCTCAGTCAGGTCTTAGGGTGCCCAGGGGTGGGGAATGGGGGTCAGGGCTGGCATGTGGTGCCAGAGATCAAGCCCAGGTCCCTGCACTTTGCCTAAGTAGGTGCTTTAGTCCCCTGAGCTCTCTGGCCGGCCCCTAGAATGTGAATTTTACATGGCTGCCAATCAACACTTTTCTGATGATTTTTAAGGTATCCACTTAGACGGAGAAAGCATGAGGGCCGGGACTTGAGGAAAGTGTTGCAGCTGCTTGGCTGTGCTTTAGATCTAGGGCCACACTGTCCCCTGTGCACGTTCTGCATCTCCCTCTCCCTCCTCTGCACTCTCTAGAAGTCTAAGACGCTCTTGCCAGAAGGGTCCTTTCCCTCGCTGGATTAGGTGCACACTGTAGCCTGTCGCTGTCACCTCCTTCGCTGGCTTATCTCTTCTCCGTACACACCTTTTCTCATTCCCCTCCTCACTCCGTTCTACACTCAACTCCTGCCATTCTCAACTGCCAAACTCCTGGGAAACAATTTCTTTCATTCATTAGGATCTGGCTTTCTATTTACTTTAACTGGAGCCATAAAATCAGTTAATTAATTTACCCTACTCGGTCCTTTTTAATTTATGTTTGACTTTAAAGGGCAGGTCAAAGAATGTGTACTAACTTTATAGAATGCAATGAAACTTAGTTGATCACTGCTTGGTTTCAACCTACCTCTGAGCACTAGAATCTGAGCATTCAGTTCCAGGTATGGCAACTTGAACTATTTTGCAGCTAGCTTTCTCAGAGCAGTCTTTATGATTCTATATTGCACTTAGGACTTCACTAGTCTCCAATTCCCATCACTTTTCAAAATACTGTCCCTTTCTTTTCTATAGCCCTTTTTTTTTCAGAACCACAGTTTGAACTCATGACCTTGCACTTGTCAAGCAGGCACTTGAGCCACAGAGCTATCTACTTGACCCCTCAATTTCTATAGCTTTTTGAGGGCTTCCTCTTTCTTATTTATGCTTGCTTTCCAGCCCATTTTTTTCATGTTACCCTGTTATATTATATTTTTGATAAAATTGTACATACACAGAGTTGAGTATATTAACAACAAATAAAATGGTAGATGCTTCCATTGGAAGTTCATAAAGTTAAAGCTACAATGTTCTCTTTTTGTGTAGAGAATAATTTTAGGCCTTTAAAGTCACTTGAAAAGGAACTCAAAGCTTGATTTTGATAAGAGCTTTGCTCTTAAAGTAGAGATAGACAAAATCCTAGCTTAGACCTGTGCCATACATGTAGACTTCCCCTTGAAGGAAGCTGGAGTACCGCAACCAAAAATGTCCTCTCTGTAGGCTGGGGAGAGCAGACCCAAATGCCACTGTGGAGGTCGGCAGAGCTAAGGTCACAGCGAGCACTGGCTGTGGCACCCTCGTCTGAAAAGAAATTTCATTAGGGCTTAGGCGGCTTGTGACCACCGGACTCTAAGACTGGGAGATATGTGATTTCTCAAGGAAGCTATAAATATAAAATTCTACCTAGTCTTCTTTCTTATTTTATTTTTTTTTTATTTTTATTTTTTTTTTCTTCTTTCTTATTTAAAAAAAAATTTTTTTAAACTTTATTTATGTATTTATTTTCTTGTTTCAGAACCTTTGTTTGATTATTCACTCATTTTTATGGCCAGCTCAGCCTGCCCCGACAGCAGGGCTGCCGCAGCATGTGGTGCCGGCGATCGAACCGCGGTCCCTGAAGCCGCCCAAGCCTTCCCAAGCAGGCGCTTTAGACCACTGAGCCATCCCGCCGGGCCCCTTATTTTTAAAATTTTGACTCATGAAAAAGTAACTGCTGCTGCCGCCACCACCACCACCACTGCCCAGGGTGATGCAAGACGGAATAGACTTCTTTGGTAGCAGGGAGCAGCACGTGGACTCCCTGCATGCTGTGCAGGGTGGGTTTGCATCATGTCCCAACTTGCAGTCACAGATTGTTTTTCTTTTTACTGAAGAAGACTTCAAAATACTTATCAGTACACTTTAAATTCAGCCAAGTATATAGAGTAGAGAAATAGGTATAGTCCCTGTATTAGTTGCTCTTCTCACGTTGCTGGAACAAAATACCCGACACACAAGCTTAGGGAAGAAAAGGTTTATTTAGCTCACAGTTACTAGAGATTGTGAGACACTGGAGGAGAGGTCGGGGCGCCATCATGTCCAGGGTAATCCACTCTATCCCTCCAAGAGAGGCTACCAAGCCTGCGGGGAGAGGGGAACAAGGCAGGCTCTGGCTGTCAGTTTAAAGGGTTGGCGCCTCTCTGGCCCCGCCCCTCAAGCCTGGCCCTCGTCCTCTGGCTCCACCCCTCCAGCTATGCTTGACAGCCACATGGTTTACATGAGGCTTTGGGGGTACAACTAGATACAAATCGAAATGGTCGCTACTAAAATTTTATCTTTACAACAAAAGATTTTTTTTTTTTTTTTTAAGCAAGCCGCTTGGTTCACTAGCAGCAGTGAGTTCTGTGCTGTGTATCATTTCTCTTTGCTTCTTTCACGCCTGCCTGATGTATGCTAAGGTTTGACCTGCGTGCCTGCAGAGCTTATGTTGTAATCTAACCCCATCTATGAAAGTGACTTTATTTGGAAGTACGGTCTTCATGAATGCAACCGTATTAGGTTGAGCTCATTCTGCGTTGGACAGGACCCTAAGTGACATCACTGGTGTCTTTATAAGCATGATACAGATGTGAAGATGCAGAGCAAACCCCAGGACAAGGGCCATGAAGACCAACACCAACGCAGTGATGCAACTCCAAGCCAAGGAATGCCACGGAGTGCCAGCAACCACCAGAGAGAGGCATGTGAAGGGTCATGCAAAGGGTGCTTCCCTACAGAATCTTTTTACAGGCCAGAAAAACTGCCAGTCCTGTTTTCCTGTTGATTTCACACTTTTGCCCACTAAAAAAAAAAATATGTATTTAAAAAAATTAAAATCTTTTATGTGTTTAGTACAGGGTCTACAGAGTCCTACTACACAGATTGGGCTTATAGTAATTCTCCTGTTTTCAGCTTCCCAAGCGCTGGGATTACAAGCACACGCTACCACATCCAGTTTCAACTGCTATCCCAGTGTGCCCAGGGGATAGTAGGGGTTGTGGTGCCAGGGATCAAACCTCTGCACCTGCTCTCTGCTTAAGCATGCACCTTAGTCGGCTGAGCTATCTGGGCAGCCACTTTTGCCCATTTTAAATGTTATATTGAACTGTATAAGCATATCAATACTTATTTATGTGATTTTTGATGAATGTTTTGAATACTTTCAGCATGCCAATTCCAAATCATGTTATAAAAATTTCACCCATGTCATTTGTGCAAATACATACCGAACATTCCACTATTTAGGAATGGAATTGTTGAATCACAGGTATTATCTTGGTAATTGTGGTCAAAATGATTTCCAAGGGTTTTTTTTAAGGTATACTCTGAAAATAAATTGTGAGAACTTTTATTTTACCCAACTTGGGCCCAGCTGAATGACTCCCACAAAGAAGGGTGGTGAGAAGAAGGCCCGTTCTGCCACCAACGAGGTGGTGACCCGAGAACACACAATCAGAGTTCACAAGCGTGTGCAGGGAGTGGGCTTCAAGAAGTGCGCCCCTTGGGTGCTTAAGGAGCTCCAGAAGTTTGCCATGAAGGAGCTGGGGACTCCAGATGTGCACATCGACACCAGACTCAACAAAGCTGTCGGGGCCAAAGAAATAAGGAATGTTCCACATCGTATCCGGGTTCGGTCGTCCAGGAAACTGAATGAGGATGAAGACTCACCAAACAAGCTGCATATCTTGGTAACCTACGTCCCTGTTACCATGTTCAAAAATCTCCAGACAGTGCATGTGGATGAGAACCAAGTTGGAAATAAAGTTACACAACTGCCAAATAAATAAATAAGTGGTGAGGGTTTCTTGCTTTCAGCTAATCAATAATGATCAATAATCTTTATTTTACATATTCTTATTGAGCTTGCTGGCATCTCCTCATGATTTTACTTTCCAGATGATTAATGGTTTTATTTTCCAGATGACTTGTACATTTGTTGGTCAATAGGAAATCCTCATGTGGAAAGTAGTCTATTCAAGTCTTTTGGCCATTTTCTACTTTATTACCTTCTTGTTCCACATTTTTTTTTTTTTTTAGGGGGGAAGGGACAAGTTCTACAGGGTCTACAGAGGCTACAGGGTCTCATTACACAGATTGGACTCATAGTGATTCTCCTGTTTTCAGCCTCCCAAGAGCAGGGGTGACCAGTGCATGCCACCTCTCCCAGTCTCACTTGCCATCTTAGCGTGCCCCGTGCGGGGCCAGCACAACAGACTAGGGAGCGAAGGAGGCCCAGCCCCTTGGCTCTGCCTAAGCAGGTGCTTTAGCCCGCTGAGCTATCTGGCTGGCCCTGCCTACCTTCTGAAATTGGTCATAGGAGTTCTTTATATCTTTGGCAGTTAAAAATATGAAAGCATTTCTCCCACTCTGCAGCTTGTCAGCAGAAAATTTAAGCATTAACATAATTGATCTACTCATATTTTTCTTCCTGGTTAGTTTTATATGTGTGATGAGTAAGAAAATGTGGGTATCTCGAGAAATATCTTCTTATGTGGACAATCTTAAAATGTGGCATTACTAATTAGAGTAGCATTTCCTCAGGGCCTTTTTTCCCCCAGAATATCCAGTTAACCCAGAGCTATTTTTTAAAGAATTTATTTTATTTTATTTCTTCTTTCAGAACTTTTGTTTGTTTATTTGTTTATTTTTATGGCCAGCTCAGCCTGCCCTGAGGGCAGGACTGGCACAGCATGTGGTGCCAGGGATCGAACCGTGGTCCCTGCAGCTACCTAAGCTTTCC